>JAEBDU010013508.1:53509-103510 GCA_016802625.1 Heliconius numata | reverse complement strand
AATGGCTTATATTTGGCACTCGATATATAATCGATAGAACACATACTACTGCTAGTTATGTTGTTTTTTTATCTTCACGCTGAATCCCGCATTGCAGAGTAGACAGACAATTTAATGTAGAAAAATTTCCGTTCTCTATTTTCCGCCCAAATTTAAGACAGCATGTTTAGAGGTGTAACTAAACGACGTGTTTTTTGCCTGATTGGGAAACTCACTCTTCCGAGTGCGAATTAAACGCAATACACTCGGGTTTATACTCAAACTCTATTATAATCAAATCTATCTTATACTGTTAAACAAAACTTTACTTAGACATGTTTAAAATCCAACTGCCGTCGATATTATGCAGTCAAATATTATAGAGGCAAAACATTAGCGCAGCCTAATGGCCTACGCTATAGAATTGAGGAAATAAATTGTAGGAAACTACTGTTTGCATTGAAAGTTCAACTGGAGCATTATCTTTTTTCAGATGAAAGCTGAATTCTAGAACATTTCGTGTATAGTAGCTGGCACTCAAAAGGCAATGCCTTCAAGAGCTCTTTTGGGCAGAGGGCGGGGAACGGAAGCATCTTCATGAGGAAAGAGTAGTCTTAACACTTGTTCTCCACTTTCCGTCGAGTTCTGCAGGCATTGCGTGTTAAGTGGTGGAACTTAATGCCTTGATATATCCCGTTACCAGAAAAAAGAATTGAACCCACTACTTGTCGTGCTCATATTTATAATCTTATGCCTCTACGCCACGACTGGCCTTAATCAAATTTTTCATAATCTAAATAGGTACAAAATGATCAACTCCTAAAGCGTTGTCAAATATTTGTGTAGCAGTGATCGTGCCATTCAGGATTGCCGTATTGCTTGCTGATGAATATTCTGAAATACACCCTTGACGCTGCCCGTCTTCAAACACATCCATGGAATGAATTAGCATACATTATAGAACTGTTGAGGTTTTTAGAGTTGGTTGAGTAGTGGGAGAGTAGAGTGGGAATGTCTATCTATACTAATATTATAAAGCTTAAGAGTTTGTTTGAACGTGCTAATCTCAGGAATTGCTGCATCAAATTGTTTTCTTTTAGTGTTTATCAAGGAAGGCTTTAATGTAATTTATAAAATATGACCAATAGCAGCAGAGTTACAGTAAAAATTGTAGAAAATCGGGGAGCACGTTGTATGTTGCGTACTCTTCTATTCGAAAACTCGGCTGAAACCGCAGAGAAACGTAACATACTAATGGAGGATCAATCCTTCTTGAATTACTTGCGACACTAAAATCCCATTTTCTATATATATACAGGGTGGAATTGTCAGCGCCACTTAAAATTAAACTACAGTTTTAACTACTCTATAAAAGCCTAATATAATTCGGAAAAAAAATAATTCTCAAAAATGAAAAAGTTTTTTTTTCAAACAAAATAAATAATAAAATTATCGTTTTAAAATAAAACGCCATTTATAAAGTATAATATAGGCACGCACACACTTACCTGTCAAAGCGGCAACGTCGCATACGTATGTGTGCGTGACACGAAATACAGGTATGGGTAAAAATCGTGAAATGAAAAAAAAATCCTACGTCCAAACTGTTGAGGTACCTTGATTATTTTTTTTAATTCTGGGTTTGAAATATTTTACCCTATATGCAATTCCAGTAAAAGAAGCGCTGCCTCTTCCACCCTGTATATAAATGTATAAAAATAAATAATTCTAAACATGCCAACATAAATGCGTAAACATTAAAAGACAGTTTACATTTTGCAGACAATCTAGTGATAAATAATCAACAGACGGTGACTGATAGCGGTCGACCTTACTCATATCCCTTTATTTTCTACGGAAATATTGCATGGAATCGTATATTAAGACGCTTCACGATACCTTTGTAGTATCAACATGATAAGTTACGTCATGTTATGTTATTAAATAACATGCTTATTATAGTTATGTCTATTTTAAAAGCCGCAAAATTGAAGTTGGTTTTCAAGAGATTTTTCTTTAATACAAATAGAACATTATTTTAGAACGAAACAGATATTAAATCGATCTTAGTGGGACTCGAACCTGCGTAACGTATAACCTAATACTCTGATCAATTAAGCCATACTTTGTTAAAAACATATGGCTTAATGGTTTTGCGCGGCGCAAAGGCGCGGGTAAAGGCGCGGGTCTTTGTAGCGCTACGATAACATTTTTCTACGTTTCCGTTCTAAAATATTTTTATTACAGTCAGATATTACCCCACTGCAACATAATGCTTCTATATTAAGAGTTATCACCAATTTTCAATTGATTTCTTATCACTTACACCTGTCTGTTACACAACTCAGAGCAGGAAATACCTACAAGACGAACTATCAGACCAACCAGTGTGTTTGTTAAACATATCATAGTCCCAAATTGTCATCGAACCCGCGACCGTTACTTTTACGTATACATTATCCCACGAAACGCAAATAACCTCCCTTCCACACCTAATACAGACCAGGTGAAACGTTTACTGTCACAAATACCCTATGGTAATTTCATCGCTAGATATGTTTGCAAGCGACCGATGCTAGTTTGTCCCGAATATTCATCAACGTACATTGCAAAGGGAGCGACGATTATACCCACTAACTAACGTTGGTAATATTTGTATTCACGAATAGTACTGCTTTGGCTAATAATGTTGGAATGTATGAAACTTTGTATGTAATTTTGTCTTTCTGTTTAAGAGCTTCACAACGTTCTATAAGTGTATGTATGAGATATTTAAGATCATTCAAAAAATTAATATGATATAGTAAAATAAATATATATTTAAGAATATATGCAAGAAAAATATCTTCAATAAATATACCTGTAATTTTAGTATTATCATTACACTCGTACATATTTTATACTTATACGTTTCTAAGAGTAAATTCCTGAAATCATTCTTGTGGACACGTAATATATTCTACTGTTGAAATGACTATGTTTTCTATGAAAAATGAGGCTAATTTGTGAGACATGTCTCCTTAATATATTATATTATTCACTAGTTTATATCTTTGGCTTTGCTTGTGAAAATATAATAGAATAATAATATTATTTGCCTTTACACTCTTCATTCATCTTCTTTGTATGATCTATAATATTTAAATATTTTATGATAATTGGTTGCTTTGCCTTAGAAGCTTGATTTATTCTATGCTTCAAAGGACCTTAGACCCAAATGTTTAATATTAATTTGATATATTGATATGATTGATATCTCCATGCGATCTGCTGATAAATAATTTGGACAGACGGACAACAAAGAGATTCAAAACAATCGTGTTGACCTCTTAAGATAAGGAACTCAAAAAAAAACAAAATAAATTATAACAATATATTTCAAATATATCAAAAAGTTAGGTATTTTCGTACACAGATAGCATTTTGTCATTAAACCAATATATTTACCCAATGATGATAGTTCTTAATGGATCCCAATGATATATTTGTAAGTATTTATTAGAGACCAAATGCCGTCTGATATACACTTACGAGAGGCTTTCACGATTAATCAGCCGTAAAAACGCGAAGTAGTTTGTAATAGCGTGTGGCAGTTCAGGGCTCCTCCAAATCCTCTTACGTAATAAAGTGCTCCTTATTGGGAATTAAGGCGGCAACATGGAGAACGTGTTTCGTGGTGGTTGAAGAATATGTTCTTTTTGGTATCTTGTTTGTGAACTTTTGATATGATTTAATGATAATTGTCGTCCTGTATCCAGCATAGAGCAGTATAGGCAGAGGGAATCTAGTTGTAAGATACTCTGTTCCTATTAAGGCACTTCCGTTCTCCACTTTACGCCCAATTCTGGAGGGATTGTGTGTTGAGTGGCGGAACTCACCGCACCGCTTTGACACTTCTAAACACTAAATTAATATTAACTAAAATAAACATTCTAGTTTCCAATAAAAAATATAACAAGATCGCGTTTCTTCTCCTTTTTGTAACATATTTTATATATGCTGTACACGAGACGGTTTAAAGTAAACAGCTGATTGAGGTCCAAACAAATGACGGGTGGGCTTCTGGAATGAAAGCTATGGGACCGATCTAAGCCCTGCATTAAGTTATCCAATCCCTTATTATACGGGAAGGTATTCCACTAACAATGAAGGATTAAGAGGGAGTACTGGTTACGCATTTTAAATTATTCATAAGTATTCCAAAAATAAGGTTTTGGAAATACGTTGATATGTTTATATAGTAATTGAGGAATTCATTTGGGTGAGAAAGTGAGGAGAAACGGAATGTTCTAACACTAGGCCTACCCTACCATACGAGGAATACAGCGTGAAGCTGAGAAAATAAATTTCTACAAAATTTATAACATTATGTCATATTGTCTACAATCAGAAATTTCCAAATCGTGTCGCAATAGCGTTGCGAAGAAAAGTTCTTAAGCACATTTAAAGTAAATTATTAACTACAACCATTATTACAATTGTAATTAACACGTAAAACGACATTTAAAATTTAAGTGACTTTTAATTTATACGAAAAGCCCGGGTTTATTTAAACAGCTTCAAAGATAAGAGATGTAATTGAAGTCATTTATTCATTGCTATCCATCTTCTGAGAGCCCGTGCTTGGGGCTCAGACGATGTACATGCTTAGGGCCTGGGAAACTTGGCCTATAAAGCATCGAGGAAAGTGGTAAAAGTATAATAAATTTATAATCTTGTAAGTTAACTAAGTTAGGGCCGGTTTGCTTATTAAATTTATGAAAAAATGTTACGTAATTATGGTTAATTATGTTTAGTTTCACAAAATACGGCGTTAAGTTCCGCGACATAACGCGCACACTCGATAATGGTTAAACATTAAAGAGTGTTTTTTTTTTCATTTCTTCAAATTGCGCCTTTGAAGTGACTATTTTATTTGTACTAATATAGTAGAAATAAAAATATTACAACCTATAATATGAAATTTTTACACATAGAGCATATTATGTTGATTAATTCATAAATGCATGGATAATTCAACAAATTATCATGAAAATTGACAAACGTGTAGCCTGTGGCGGAGAGAATCGACAAGTACGATTTGAGTTTGGTCAACCAAATGTTTATTATTAGAAGAGTTATTATCTGATGAAGCCTATTTTTTTTAATTCACGCTATACCCACAAAAGCGGAGTAGGTAGTAAGAACTTAGTGGCTTGACACTCCATTCCCATTAAAACATTTCCGTGCCCCATTTACTTTATAATTCTAGAGGCATTTTAAGCTTACTATAATTGTTAAATAATTTATAACCGCCAACAGAACATATTTTATATTCACAAGCTTACATTATGCTTGTAATTTTTCTCGATTGATACATTAAATTAAATAAAGATGAAAATCGAACCTACGACATCGAAACACCCACTTTCACGCCAAACTGTCGCCATACAGAAACGAGCGAACTTTTTCAATAACATCTTCATTAAAGCTCGCAATAAATCATCTTTTACAAAAAGACCGTTTTGATTAATCGTAAAAGCCTCTCTCCACATAAATGTTTACTACTCATTTAGTCGGTAATAAATCCAAGGAGCCATCACATCAGAAGCTATTTCTGCCATAACTTGGCAAACAAATAAAAACTATTATGCTCTAATACATATTAAATAAACTAATAAATGATATATTTCATTCTTAATATGATGTTACATCTTATTTTTTGTGGAGAATAATATTATTTTGTGGGGTTCCTTTTGCTAGTAGTAATTGTTAGATTCTTTATGAGTTCGATTCTTTAAAAAAATGCTTAATAATAAGCACATAATATTTTTTTTACTTTCAGCATTGGGCCAAATTCGATATATTGGGTGTTGAGTGGCGGATCTTAACACCACGCTGTGCTTCCTAGGGCGGCTTCTTTCTCTTAGTGAGTTTGTTTCTCTTTGTATTGATGAACCTAGAACTGTGGATAAATGCCATATTTAGACGATGTCACCATGATAGCCTTTAAAAATTAAAATATCACGTTAGGAAAAGCGACAAAAAATATAAAATATTATTTAGTACGTTCCAAATTTGTATAACAACTGACAACAATCAAATTAAATCTTCTCAATTAATTTTGAACATGAAAAATGTAGACTTTGCAAAAATTTTTGCAATAAAGTTTTAGTTTATAAACATGCTTTTTATGTTGATTATTATTATAGTGTGCCCATGTTTTGTTGGAAAATGTAAAAGATTATTGAGGCTAGTCTGAAATTGATCTTGAGATGCTGTTTTAATAATTTATGAATGAAAACTTAGGATCGCTCTCAAGATCGATTTCAGAGTTAAAAGGCGTCTTTGAATAAAAGCTTAATCTTCGTCTAAATGTAAACGCGGCAAAAGATATCGAGACAATGAGTGGCAGAACTCAACGCCGCACGATTAAGTAATTTAATTTTGAATGTGGAATAACACTTTAATTAAAGTACTTTAGATTGACATACTATACATAAAAATAATTTAACAATTTCAAATGGAATTCCCGACATTTTTGATTGAACGGTGTAATAATATACACTCGTTTCTAGTGTCTATGGGGATAAGAACTAAAATCGAGGACAGACTCCATCTATCATGATCCATCATCCGCAGACTCGTTCAGTGCTTAGGTTAAGTACCGAACTCAATCGGTTCGATACCGCCGTGTAACGTTAGAGAGCTCACTGTGGAGTTTATTTAAAGCTTAAAAGTATATTTTATTTTATATTTTATTAACTTACTTCAAGAAAAGAGGAAGAAAATCAGTTTCATATGTTTTTATATGAAGTTGTTGAAATTTGATAATATTAGCTTTTGTGTGTGTGTTTGTAAATTTGTCTAAAATTACTCTGAGATTAAAAATTGTGTCTTGATTATTATTTATGATTTACATGTGGTGTATTCTATCTTAGAGGATAGTCCAAGTTTCATCAAAATCGGTTAAGTAATTTTTAAAGTATAGATAATTAAATACCGTCTTATGGTATTTCAGGTAATATTACGTCAAAATATAAAGTTCCGTAAAATTTACGTCGTAGCTACAATGTAAGATACCTTATACAACCCACTTTATATGTATATGAAGAATTGTCGCATAATTTTGTTTCATTTTCTGCAGAATTCTTAAATCTGAGATATTTCGGCTATGTCTTTCGTTTACTTATTTTTATGTTGACTCCTCACTCTGAAATCACGTCTTTGGAGCAAATAAGATGGTCATGGGTTCGATTCCCACTCAGGGAAGAAATATTGTCATTTTCTCACTCTGGTACTGTTACCAAAACAAGACAAAGCGTATAGTTGAGTTCCGCCACGTTATTAACCATATTGTTATATTATATTTTTGCCATTTTTAAAGTGTTCTTCCAAACTTACATTCTACTTAACTAAATAAGTTTTATCATATTATAATAAATAATAGGTAAAAAGTAAATATTTAAAATTCCTAGCTTTCAACAGGCCAAATACATAATAGAGACCCCAGTCAAAATTAACACCGCAAAGCCTAAAACAGTATAAAAGGTTCTATTGTTAAAGTCATTAGTTTCCACTATAAATTACCTTTCCCAACTTTTACTTAAGAGTTACTTAAGCAATAAGAGCTCGTAAAGGAGACTAATTGCATTGACTTAGATATTTTGTTGGTGGAATTTCAACTCTATATCTATATAGTTAGGGTAAAAATTGGTATTAGTAAAAAGAATGGTTATCTTAAGTTTTTTAAAAGTTTACTTGTATTTTACATATTATATACACAAAATATACAGACCATTTTATTAATTGACTATGTACGAATAAATATCGCGCGAATATATTTATGTATGTACTTCCTGAACAAAACCTTTTATTTAATTTCTACTGACCAACTCAGTAATCGAATACAGGAACTCCTAGCTGGCAAAACATAAATTGCCATATTTTTGAATGAGTTATAACTAGAGAAGGCAGAGAAAGGCGGGTAATTAGATAGATTTTTCACCATTTATCACCCGTTTCGTTTAATCGAAATAAAAAAATATTTTAAATACATACTTTTTTCTATTAGAAATCGAATTTACATCCATCGAAATGTCATTAAAAAATTAGTCTTTCCGGCATTTTTATCATTCCGGCCAATTTTTTGAGACATTGTGAGTTGAATAGCATAACTCAATGATGCGTTTTGTCCACTAGAAAAACATTAAATGGAAAAACGAGAAAAATAAAATTTCACCGAGTGAGATCGTACCTACTACCAACACGCTTACAGTAACACAGAACTACTACTGCGACACAACGCTTCAATTACATCTCAAATATTACCAAAATCGTTATCGCCTCCTAAATGAACTATATCGTAATGTTTTTGACGGAACTAAAGCCTTCATAAACTTGTCACATACAGGGTGGCCATAAATACTGGCCGGGTCTGGTCGCACCCAAGTTCGAAACAATACTTATGTACAGGGTGAATATAAACCTGAAATACTAGTAAAAGGAAATGGACTGTGAAGTGCTGTCTATTTTCGCAAAAGAAACTTTATACTGTGCTATTAAGTTATATTGGGTTTGGGAGGTTTCTTTAGCTCTAATATGTATTATATAAGTGTACTCAACGGCAATGTTTCCGGAATTCGGCGGATAGTGGGGTACGAAAGTGTCTTGATGGAAACGGAATATCATAACACTAACTTTACAGGTTCCCAATATCTCAGGGTAGGCACCCCAATATCTCCGGAATACAGCGTAAAGCTAACAAAGATGTACATAATGTGTACATGTTAAGACATTTGTTTAATATATCTGCGTGAATATATTTATTGACATTTTCTTTTGTAGTTCTATCCTTAATAATTATTAAGTAAGTATGAGTGACAAGGGAGACAGGGAGAAACTCGAAAACACAATATCGATGATACTGGAGCAGGGTTATTTGAAAAGCATGAGAAACTTGGAGGACTTGTACGAGAAGGTTGCTGACAGTGGACGACGAGACGTCCATTTAAATAAAATAAATAGTATATAATAAGAAATAAATAGTCCATTCCCGCTAGTAATGAAGCACGATGCTAAAAACTAGGCCTTTCCAATTTCGTGGTGTTAAAAGAGAATTCTCTTCTTCTATATATATAGAAGAAGAGAATTCTCTATATTCTTCTATATTCTATATATTGTATTTTTTAAGCTTCACGCTGCATCCCGCATATTTATAGCTGTGTGTTTTTTCATTTCCCCCAGTGGGAATCGAACTCATAACCAGCTTAAAATCAGCTTACAGTCATCATCAATTTAATAATTATACATAACAATTAATTACACTTTAATTTATAAATTGTGAATGAGTAAATTAATTTAATTTATATAATTATATTTTATATTTTATAAATTTAACATGTAAAAGTAGTTCAATTGATTGTTACTAAAATATATATAAGCTATAATTTTCACATTATAAGCGAATTCAATATTATAATTGGAACGTGACGCTGCTCGTGCTACAATACCAATATTCAACAGTGTTGTTATCCATAACAAAAGAGAGTTTTCCAATTCGAAGCAGCAGTTCCTGAGTTTGACGCGTTCGACCAAATAAACACTTCGGTTTTCTAAATTTAGTATAGATATGGCATGGACGATATGTAATAGAATTGAATTGCAATTAATTGAATTAATATTCACAATATAATATACCATTGTTTGTAAATTGAAACTCTCATTTGGGGTATATTCAAACCACCTGCTAATTAGTTTCTCGTTCCAATATCTACACATATATGTATGTAGTATTGCTTAACTTACCTATAGAGGGATGCTAGTGTTAAGACACTTCGTTTCCTACTTTCCAACGAACTCTCAAGATATTTCTTGTTTTGACTATATTTTCATTGTACTATCGCGCTTTTCCTGGACACTAGAGCAAAGAAATTGTATTTTAAAGTTATATTTTTAATATAAATTTAAATAAATATTTAATTACCTTGATTGGCAATGGAACCCACAACCATTAGCGTTTACAGTCACTCACTTGACGCAAGAGCGCGCCACGACGGGCCTCGAAATACATAAAATTACATATACAAAATACATATTTATGATGAAATATTTTAGTTTATCCATTCGTTCATACATTCATACATATGTTTTTCTATTTTCCGTAACACGCTTTCCCTTTCTTATGTGTTCTCTTTAATAGGATTCCGTGTTGTAAGACATTTCCGTATCCCGAGAGACGAAAGTACATGAATAATATACGAATAGTATAATTCAATTATCAAAATGTATACTCTACTTTTTGTATTGTTTTAGTTACATTTTATTCTTAGTTTTGTTATTGTAGTTTTTCGTAATTAAATTTTATTAGCTCATTAATTTACTTCTTTGGTTGTCGTTAAAGAAAATGTTGATTTTTAATTATATTTTCAACTGGAATCCGTCGTGGTGCAGTCGCAGCATCTGATTGTAGTAAACGCAGTGTCGATTCCTATCACTAGAAATTGAAAATAAAAAAAAAATACGTAAAACTAGCCCTAAACTTTTGCATGTCCATATAAGGCCAACTAAGGCTTTAGCATCAAATCTTTAAACAGATAAATCCTAAACCCTGCAAATTTTGAAAAATAAAATTTTCCCAAGCAACATTTCAAAGCAGAATTCTTTGGTAATACTCAAAGAAAGTTGTATCGAATTTTTCAATACTATATCAAATCCAAGAGTCAACTTGTGCCAATAAAACGGTAGAGGTGTTATGTAAACTGTATTGGTATTCCTGGAAATTTTAGATATCATAGAAGATGTAATATCTTATTTCATTCTAGCTTCTTTCATTTTAGATTGTGGAGATTATGCTTTGAATGTAATTTTTGTAAGGGCTATTATATAATTTAAGATAAGCTATTTTCTCACACTCACAAGAGGGAACCTGGGAATAGGGAACCTTAGATACTTGCGTTCCCAAATTTCTGCCGATTTCTTGAGGCATTGCGTGTGGAATGGAGAAATTGAGTTCTGTCCCTTTGCCTCGTTACTAGAGTAAGTAAATCAAGATATTAAATATTTCCCCGAGTGTGAATCAAACCCACAACCGTCGCGTTCACAGTCGCACGCTTATTTCTCCAAACGAGAATATCACCATGTTCATAACTATATTTTAATAATAGTTGGCTATCAACTTCTATTTTTCTAATAAAATAATATAAAAAGTAATATTTTTCACACAAAATTATATCAATCAAGTGATCCAAAATCTACTGAAGCATATTAATAGAATGAAATTAATTACAATTTGAAATTCTTGCAACAGACCCTCGAATATCTTCGTCTAATTAAGTTTGTAATGTAATATATCGTCGATGTAATCGGGCGTTTGGAAATCTAATTTGGTAATATAATTGATTTTCGCAGATGAATTTGATTATTTGATCTTATTTTGTTTTTTTATGGGTGCTGCAATGTCTTAATTTAGGGAGTACTAAAATTCGGTATTGAGTTCCGCAATCCGACTTAATGTTTCCAATTCGAACAGAAGTGAAGAACGGAATGTTTTGACATTCGTTTCTCTGCCTGCTCTGTGGGATAGAGTGAAAAGATATCAGTAAAATTAAATTGTAAAGCGTACAATGGAATCGCTCAAATTTACATTTCAAGGTACCGTTTAAACTAAAACTTGTCACAAAATTATTGTTGAAACAAGTAAAGTTATACAGGTTGTTACTTAGGTGTTTCAAATAATATAACCGTAGGTACTATATGCTTTTGAATTTAAGTAATTTCTTCTTCCTCTTCTTCTTTAAAAAGGAGTCAAATAAGGAGTTTTATTAATAAAGGAGTCAATTAGTCAATTAGTAATAATACCGCACTGGTAAATAGAATAGAAAATAAACATATTTTTTGTCAATCGATGAATATCGAACCAAGAACTATATAATAGCCTATCGTCTCTTTAATTACAAGTTTTTATTTAACTTGCCATTTTAGTTAGTGTATGTGAAATCTTGCAAGCTCAATTTGACCTACTTCTCAGTGTTCGATTGAGCTCAAATTCGGATAACGATTTCAATTATGAAGAGAATAAAATTACATATAATCAATACAAAATGGCCACCATAACAAAATGGCGGATTCTTTTTTTTTAAATCCACCAATAGTCAATTATAATACAAATATGCATCCAATAGATATTAATTTATATACAATACACCATAAAAACTATTACACCATAAAATATTTTTTCAAAAGTTTTTAATAATTGTTGATTAATTACTAGGCCCTCTCTGCCATTCTCACATTAAACTACCAACATAGTAGCAAAAAAGTAGTAGTATAAACAACAGTAGGGCCAATATTGCCCGCAACGGTAAGCATTGTTGACACGGTACACACGGAATAAAACAATTTACCTCATGTAATCTTTTATTAGACTTCTTATGGTGTTTGGTTGGCAAACCTGATGCTATAACATACGTCTTTTAGGTATATTGAATTATATTTTCTTTTATTCCTAGGTATGCCTGAGTTTTCCGGGTTGGTTCCGTCAATTAAAACACAATGCCTCTAGAATTCAGCAGAAAGTGGGGATCAGAAATCTCAATGGGAACAAATTGTCTTAACCCTATGTTCCCAGGTTCTCTCTGCGTATATTCCTCCTTCTGTTTATGTATATTGTTTAAGGTATAAAAAGCAAAATTATCGATATGAAACAGTCTGTACGAACTATTTTGCCACCGCGCTTGGTTTTTGCATTTTTGCCCAATTTTTCCTCTTTTAATTTTCTAGTCATTAAGTATTAGTTGGAAAAAAAGCCGCTTTCTTTTTCAAATTTTGCGGAAATCAAACCCACATATCCTCAAAAGAAATGAAGAATAAAAAATATAATATTCAATCACTTTCTAATATTCTAAATTTATAATCAACGAAATATCCATTTTTCTTGGCGTGTTGGTTGAGAGCTCTCGTTATTTCTTTTATTTTCTCGAACACCTCTTGTAACGTCAGGTTGGAGATCGTCCGTTTTTTCTCCCGAGGCAATGGTCTAAATCGGTCCTTTTGCTGTAATCCTCTTTGAACGTAGCTGGGTATGTCTGAAATTAAATTTATAGATTTTTTTGTTTACGTTATATTTCGTATACGAAGGGAACCTAGTTTTAAGTCACTGTGTCCCCTTCGCATCTTCTAATTATCAAGATATTGCGTGTTGAGTGACATTACTCAACGCAGAACTTTGTCTTCTTATCAGAGCGAGGAAATGAAAAAAGAAATCCCCAGGCGAGTGGGAATCGAATGCAGAACCATGGCGCTTATAGTCAGGTGTAAGGCTTCTTTGTTAGTTATTCTAGAAATTTGTTAGGTTTAATTATATTGACACGGCATTAGTTGATTTAGCTTAAAACTATTAGGCTACTAGACTAATAAAATATTTATAAAGAGCAAGGAATTTAAAATACTTTATTCCCCCAATTACTAATAGAACCTACATCCACCGTGAGTACGTTACAGCGACTGCGACTATACATTTTAATAAACACTATCCAATAGTCACAGGTTCATGTTCCGTTTATATCAAAGTTTAATTAAAAAATAATAGCATACCACGAGGTGCCATAAACTCATATTGTGATAGCACAGTAGCTATAAGTAGAACCACCACTACACCCGCTAACATTTTCCGGTCGCTGTTCGTTGTATAATACTTGTACTTTATTTTCAAAACTGACTTTAGCTACAAAATGTATAGAGCGCTGATATGAAGAAGTATTAAATATATATATTTTTTTCATTTAAATCGATATTTTTTTATTGCCTTTTTATGTATATTGGGTAACTGATTACCATCAAAACCGCCGTGGCGTTGCAGTATGGCGTTTCACTGTGAACGCGTCGGTTGTGTGTTCGATTCTTTTGACTCGGGGAAATGTGAAACTTAATAGTTTCATTTCTTCGCTCTAGTGTCGAGGCAAGGTGAAAGCAAAATTCGGCGGAAAGTGGGGGACAAAGTGTCTTAACACTACCTCTGCCTACCCTGCTGAATGCGTGGTGGAAACTACAGCGGAAGCTACAGTGGAAAGTCCTATCGTAATCAGTAACAAGGTTCACGGCTGAGTTTAACCTCTTGATACGCAATATCTCAAAAACTGAGCAGAAAGTGGAAAATGGAGAGAAATAGAAATAGAATACCCTGGGAAATATATAATTAAACACATGTTTCGTGGTTTTTTAGAATTCACTCCCTAAACTGAAAATAATTTCATAAACATATTTAATAAATATTCGTATAGTTGTCGGCTAGTAGATATATAAAGTCATAGCGCGGAGGCACTAGCACGCGACAATAATCGAAATGGTTGTGTGTTCGATTCCCAGTCAGAGGAACAAAATATTTTTTTCTCTACGCTGTTTATCTACCCTGCTATATGCGGGATGCAGTGTGAAGTCATAAAATAATAATTTCCTCTGCAAGTCATGAAATAACAAGTTTAATTATGGTAATCAATGTTACAAGGAAAATGTATTTTCTAAGGTATTTTTATTCTTATTCCTTACCTCCACTAACGAGGAAGAAAATCTTACCAAAGCTTTTAATATTGTTTAATATTCACCGAGACAAATTGTAATTGACTTGAGAATATTATTTTTAAGGGATGATTTTTTGAATTATAACAAAGATTTTCAATCTATAAAGTTTTAATTACGTTTATATAATAGGACGAAGTTTAAAACTCTATATTTTTTATAATTGTATGTTTAGGAGGCCAGTCGTGGTGCAATGGTACAAGGGCGCTATTGTAAACGCGACAGGCTGTGGGTTCGATTCCCACTCGAGGAAATGAAATATTTAATATTTTAACCATTTAAGAGATTTCGAAAGATAGGTGAAATATAGAGAAAGGAGTGTCTTCACACTAGGTACCCTCTATCTACCAAGTTTTTTCAGAAAAAGGCGTAAAAATAACTTTTAATTTGTAGGTTTAGTTTGTTCCTGTTTCTTCTTATTTTAAGTCATGTTCATAAAATATTACAGTACAAATATTCTTACAACTTTCTTTTCCTAAAATACTTATAGTAGAGCTCTACATCGAACTACTCTATGCTATTTTGAAGTTGAAAGAACAATTGAAAAACAAAAGTTAGAATTTTTAAGTACAATATTCGATTATGAACTCAAATATTTCAGGAATACAGCATTTTTTCTCGTAGAGTCGACTCTATGTTACTTTTATAGATATTACCGGAAGGTGCTATAGTATCCACGTAGTTGTTTTTGTATGAATTTTTCTATTTGTGTACTTGTATGGGATTTGTTTTATGGAATTTTTATGTTTTGCAGTACTTTCTTTTGCGAAGTCCATTTTGTATGGCTACTTCATAGTAAGTTAGTTAAACTTTTAATACTTATTAAATATTTATAACATTATTTATTTTAATTGCAACTTGTAAGAATCTATTTTAAAAGAAATGACCATGGTGGTACATTTTAACAACGTCTAAATGTAAACAGGATAATTGTGGGTTCAATCCCCACTTCGCTGAATGAATTATTTTTTAATTTCTTACTAGCAATGTATACATAGAAGTATAATCCCATTATTTTCTTTTTTTTTTTAGATTAACGTTGTATCCCATATATAAAAGGGCAGGAACCTAATGTTAAGACACACTGTTCCCAATGTTCTGCCCAATTATCAAACCATTACGACTGAAATCAACTCTGCCCTTTGTTTTGTTGCCAGAAGGAAGAAATAAAAATGGGAGAATGGATTCCCCGAATTTGAATCGAACCCACAACCGTTGCGTTTACAATCAAACGCCGTACCAAATATTACTTTAGCCTAAAATCATACTTAATAAGAATAATTATTAAAAAAAAACAGACTCTAAACCTAAGTTTTGTAAGTCGAGGTGGAAACATAAATCAAGGTGTTTAACAATGTATTAAGGTATTACAGAAATTCGGACCGACGCTCCCGCTGTTAGACAAGAACAGCTGTAAATGGATCTACTGATAAAACTGCTGTACTTCTTTAGAATACCTGTAATACTATTTTTTAGGGTAGACAGGCCTAGTAACCCAGTATTTAGACATTCCGTTCCCATTAAGACACTTGCGTTACCCATTATATAATTTATTGCAGGATAGACACAGGCAGAATCGTCGAAAAATTGCATGTTGAGTAGAATTCTCTTGTGATAAAATTCTCCAAATTTTACTATGATGTTTCTTGGTTAAGCAAATTAAAGCTACAGTAGTATATATATTTTTTTAAAAATAAACCATCTTCACGCTGTATCCCGCATACAGCAGGATAAGCAGAGGGCACCCAGTGTTAAAACACTCCGTTCCCCATTTATATAATTCAACAAACCTAATACCTCACCGAGTTCAAAAGCGATGAATCAATACGTCGTCGTTGATAAGGAGTTACATTTTAGTATGATTTATGTGACACTTGCTACAGTTTACAAGGGAAGTGTATTAGCAGCTTAACCCAGGTACTAAATCTTGGTAGTAAGTTTGATCTTATGTTGGGGCATGGATTTATTTGACGGTGGTCGTGAGTTTGATTTCATTTCATATTCATTTTGGTTTGTTTTTTTTTATTTTTTTAGCTTTACGCTGTATTCTGTATATAGAGAATAGGTATACTCGTAGATCTAGAAATCTAGTGTTAAGACACTCCTTTCTCCAATACGGTTAATTTTTAAGCTATTTTCATCTCCCTCTCCCCTCAAGAAGGGGATCTGCAAATAGATAAACAGTATATCTATAACATAAACATAAAATCAAAATGCTTTAACTAAAACAGCGTCTAAAACAGATGTTCTAAGTAAAATATCTATAAAATAATCGAACCAGTAACCTCTAATCCCACAAACATAACAACTGTGCCATAAAGTTTATAAAAACCCAATATACTTCGTAATTCATGAAACGAGAATATTTCAAAAGCTGGAATGTTCACAATATATCTATTTAAATTCCCGCTGTCGTTGCAGACAACGAAGTGCTTGTAATTTTTCTACTGAAATATATTTAAAAATAACTTTTTTCAGTAAAATAACTGCTTGAAATAGAATTTCATTTTTTTTAACGTTAGTTACATGGCTTGTTAAAATTTAATTTTATCTGTTGTACACTTTTTTATATTTCTTATCGAGCTTAGTTGAAATTTTTATACAATTGTCAAAACAATAAAAATATTGTTTTTAATGGCCTTATTAAAAACGTATAATGGTAGATACGAGCTACAAGTAAGTAAGTTAATAGTTCTTACTACTAGCTCGTATCTAAAAAGTTGCATTATGTGCGCCGCAACTAAACGCCGCGATTTGTCATATCAGACCGGAAAACTGATTTTCTTAAACATAACTATTTTGTAAACTGGACATCGAATACATCGCATATACTGTTTCGATTTTAACTTAGAGAGTGTATTTAATTTAATAAAATATTCTTGCAATGAAATGAATGAATGAATGAAAAGATTTTTTAGAGAACATTTTTTTCACGCTGTATCCCGCATGTAGCAGGGTAGGCAAACGGAGCCTAGTGTTAAGATACTCCGTTCCCTACTTTCCGCCTAATTCTGGAAGCATTGCGTG
This sequence comes from Heliconius numata, assembly GCA_016802625.1. Lineage (NCBI taxonomy): Eukaryota > Metazoa > Arthropoda > Insecta > Lepidoptera > Nymphalidae > Heliconius > Heliconius numata. The sequence goes on along the minus strand of JAEBDU010013508.1, from coordinate 85,951 downwards.
TTGAGTGGCGGAACTCACTGCCGCGCTTTCGTTTTCTCTTTTGAAGAAATGAATATTTTATTTCTCAAGTGGGAATCGAACCCACAACCTGTGCAATTACAGTTACACACTCGTGCTCATGCGCCACGAACGGCTCCAGGTTAATATAGAACTTGATTATTATGCACTCGTCTACACAAATTGAAATTCTACAGTCACGGTTGACATGTTACAGTAATGATGAATTGCTTTTACTTGTTAATATACATTTACATGAATATTAATCTGTTTCATCTGATTTAATAATCGACAGAATCCCCCAGGTTTCAATATCTCGAATTCGGAGTTTAAATACGCAATACGTATTAATAGGTAAAACACACATTGCCTTGTTACCAGAGCGAGGAAATAAAAATATTAAATATATCATTCACCCGAAATCGAACCCCACAGCTGCGCTTACAATCGACAGTCGTCCACTGATCCATAACGGCCTCACTATTTCATCCCATATATTGAGTTGCGAAATTTATTCCAGTTCTATATTTGAAAAATGCGTTATAAAATATTTACTTCCATAAACTATCACTTTAAGTTAGAGTGTACTATACCATACTAGTATAGCAACAGGAAATACAATAGTTAGTAATAAACAAGTCAATAGTAAGCTGTGTCACGCGCGTCCCTCCGACAATGGTACAGGGTGTTTTATTGGTGCGTGTACGTATAGTGTTACTTTATATGGCACTTTGTTTATTCAAGCCAATATAGTGAGGCCGTCACGGCGCAGTGCAATTTATGACTGTAAGCGTGACGGTTGTGGATACGATGCCTGATCGGGGGTATGGTTATAGGTAGTATATAAAATAAACGCAACTTTCGTTTCTCTCATTTTATGCATAAAAATAAAACCATTTCCCCCACTGCCGTTGAAATTTCGAGAAATCTTCTGTTAATTGTTATAATTATCTGCCAATCACTTAGTCAGTTTTTCATTATTTTTCATTTTCTTTAACATTACGATGACTACCTGGAAGCTTTATAGGTGCCTACTCTATTTAAAAAACAATTTTATTTTTCGTATGCTACAAACGAAGAGACAAGAAATAAATAAAAATTGACAATTTACAACAAAACCAACGAAAAAAATGTATTATCAGATCTAAAAAAAAACTGTCTCAGGATAATAGGCCAGGAGACGACAAAAATTCACCGTCGGCGTTGATGTTGAAATCTTGACTTATTTAACAAAGCGAACTGGCTATCTGTCACTGTCCCCCGGCCTATTCACCTTGTGATAAATACGATAGACGTGATAGCGGAGCCGGGTAACGTTTGTTGAATCATTTTGGAAAATTTAAGTAAACCATTATATTAATAACCATTTAATAGTGCTCAATTTATATTTTCATTTCTACGCTCTGTGTTCGATGTAGTGTGGCGTTAAGTTCCGCCACTTAGTAGGTAATAGTAGCGAAAATCAACGCTGCACTTTATGTTGGGAAAGTACAATCAGTTTTACTGTATCCCGCTCACAGCAGGATAGGCAGTGACCCCAGTGTTAAGACTCTCCGTTCCCCATTTCCGGCCGAATTCTAGAGGCATTGCATGGCAGAGGGAACTTGGGAACCCAGTTCCATTTACCGTCGCGTTTACAAGCGCAAGTTTATATCTCTATGCCACGACGATCATAATATATTTTATAATATCTTTTTGCGAAATAAAAATATGATACTGATATTTATAAAAAGCCTTTATTTGTAAAAATCTCACTACTGAAATGACAACAACTAACGATATAAATAAATTCTAACAAGCGTAAAAGAATTTCGACGTAGCTTGATGAGGGTATATAAAAAAAACTTTTTTTTTCGAAGACTGAAATAATTTGGGTATTTAAAAAAAAATTAAAATAAATATAGCTAAGTCAGATTGAACCCAAACCACCAAGCTTCCATAAACACCATATCCATTATATAAAATCCTCTAACACTGCTTACTGATAGAAGCGATTCAACAAAAAAATGCAAGCAAAGACGCTATTAATAAACGTCTAGCCACAAAGGCATCGAACGACCGCCTTGATATGACCGGCAATCGATCAAAACTGAAAACTACTATCAAAATGTAGTTAGCATTGTCCTGCCTGGTAAAATATTAGATGCGACACTGACAAATCGGTGGAGAGTGGAGAAGAAAAGGTTTTAAACTGGAGAAAGTTATAATGTCATATTTAATTTTATCATATGCTTGTATTACAGTTGAGGCCGTAGTGGCGCAGAGGCACATGGGTGTAACGCGGCGGTTGTGAATTCGATCCTCTCTTGAGGAAGTGAAATATTAAAAAAATTAAAACAGCTTTACGCTGTATCCCGCACACAGCAGGGTAGGCAGAGGGAACCTAGTGTTAAAATACTCCCAACTTTCTGCCGAATTCTGGAGGCACATTTTTTGTTTGTTGAGTAGCAGAACTCAACGCCGCGCTTTACCTCGTCACCAGAGGTGTCGGCTCTGGTGTCCATAAAATATAGTAAAACATTAAATAGCAGGAATAAGCAATTCCTTAGCTCTATCCAATTAATATTTTTATTAAATGGATTAAGAACTAAACAGATTAAAGTATAATCGTGACCTATTTCACCACCTTTGTACTGCTTCATTATCGAGAGTCTAATTAAAACTCTATTTTTTTACTTTTATAATTATAAAATCCATCTAAAGCCGTCACAGAGAAAATTTGTGATTATTAACGCGATGACTCTAGGTTCAATTTCCAGTCATGGGAATGAACTATTTTAATCAGCTTCACGCTGTATCCCGCACACAGCAGGGTGGGTAGGCAAAGGGGACCTAGTGTTAAGACACTCCGTTTCCCACTGTCTGCCGAAATTTATTTTTATTATAACTAGGCAAGTATAACCATTGACTTTATCACACTAAATTAAAATAAATTAAATAATGAATGTAATGTTGAACGTGATGATAGACATTGATGTCTCCCCAGTATGGTACCAGCATTACATTTATTTACCGGGAGCGAAATAGACTTGAAAATTGGTAATTAACTTCCCCAAGTACATGATATAAAGTATCTTCTTGTTAAGTAAAGAACAAAAAGTATTTTTTACTTGGAAATAAAAATTGTTAACAGTTTTAATGAAACGAATTTCGCTTTCACTGAAATGATTTAAAGATTCGTTTCGATGTTTTGATCATATTATATATCCAATTAGTACGCAATGCCTCCAAAATTCTGAGGAAAAAATAGAGAACGGAAGTATCTTAATGGTAATGGAGTATTTTAAGACTAGGTTCCCAAGTTTACCCTGCCTGCCCTGCTATGTGCGGTATACAGGGTGAAGCTATAAAAAGTTACAGTTTTTTTATAGGACGTTGTCTCTAGGTATACTAGGAACTAGATTTATTTTTCCTGCGTAAAGTGTGTGATGTGGAAGATATGTGAAAACAAAAGAAAAAAGATAACTTGTGCTAATTTTAGACTTCCTGGATAGATTTTATAGTTTGTGCTGTATAGTGTATAATAATAATAAATAATTAATATTTTCATTTCTTCGCTATTGTGTCGAGACAGAGCGCGGCGTTAGGTTCCGCCGGAGCGTAGTTTCTTAACACTGGGCTCCCTCTGTCTACCCTAGTACATATAGTACACAACGTTAAACTACAAATTAAATATGAAAAAATAGTTCTTAATATTTATTAATAACATATTATTCTTATTTATTTCGACCTACCGTTTGTATAACAACCCGATACCGATATAGACAATAACCATAAACCTTCGCAACACAAAATCGTAAAAACCTGGCAGTGCTGGCAATTGTTAAGTGTTAGAGTAAACAAATATTTTATTTACCCTAGTAATAAAATTCAGCGAGGCCCAGAGAAAATTGTTTTTCTTACCTTTAGTCCAACTGATTGAAATAAGGTAAAGAGAAACAATAGAACAGACGAGAGTTAATAGAAGGGCTCCACTAAATATGGAAGGTTCCTTGGTACATTTGGTCACTTTCTCTCGTGGATGGACTGTAAGCTTTGTTTCTATGTAAATAAAGTTGAAATTCGTGAAATAAGTGTATTGCAAAGTGATATTCGTTGTATATAGAACCTAAGTCGCCCAACATTGTTGATAAGGGTCCCAGTTCCTAAGGCAACACAGCCTAACGCTCTGTACTTCTGTCATGATTGGTCCAAGTAATGGAAGTTTTGTATTTTTTACCAACTTCAAAAAGGAGGGGATTCTCAATTTGATTAGTAAATTTTATACACAGATTAAACTAAGATTTCAGAACTGACTAATACACGTGTTATTTTATTTATTTGTTGCGAATTCATTGTTATTTGGTCTAATAAAAGTTTTATTGAGTTTGGCCCAGTTGTGTCCATTGTATGCAAAAGTACGATACAAATGTTTAGTGTTTCTTTTCTTCAGCTTCACGCTGGGGCTCGCATGTAGGTAGGGCTCTTTTTACCAAATTTTCGAGGCGTTCCACCCGGCCACGCTTTTGCCCAGGAACTTTAGTGTACAAATGAAAATATTAATAAATAATCAATCATTCCCCCGAATGGAAATCAAACCCACAACCGTCACGTTATAGTCACACGTTTGGGCCCTTACGCCATGATACCTTTAAATATATTAATAAAATTATTAAAAGCATTATTTTAGATCAATAAAAACACTTAGCTTCCCGCTATATTCACAATTAGCAAGACCAGAGTGGTAATCGAATCCACTAGCATCTTGATAACATAATCCTATGACTTGTACCATCACATGAGTCCTCGCTAACAAATTGAGTTTACAACATCGGATTAGGAACCAAATTAGATCATATTTCGCAAGTCAGTTAACGTTACTATCAGTAGCCAGTATCTCCGCCATTGTTTTCGATACCCTAACTATAAGAGTTTTATGTCCCGTATTGAAAATGTTATTATATGAAATAAAAGATTGTCTATTTAATGTAATGATTTTATATAAATAGTTTTTATATTCACGATAATTTGTTATAGAAAAATGTAAATCAACCTGTTTGTTTAATAAAAAGATATATTTGAAAATTTATACATAGAACTAGCGCGAGTTGACAATTTACAAAAGACGCTTGATGTGATGAAAATTCTGATGCGCATTATTAGATTTGGGGTTGAAGAGGAAAGTGGTCCTCTAGAATAAAATATTGTATTATAATTTAAGATTGTACAAGCCTAATGGTATCTAGCCCTGGAAGAAATATAAGTTCTGTAAAAGTCCTGAGATATAAATTGTACAAGCCTAATGGTATTTAGACCTGGAAGAAATATAATTTCTGTAAAACCCTCGAGGTGTTTGATTTCTTTACAGTTCAGAAGTTATGTTTGTCATATATGTATAGGTAATATGTAGGTCCAGAAAAATAATTTTGTTTTTTAAAAATCATTATATAAGTATGCGAACCCATCTAAATCTGTGAATAAATATCAATATTACTCTTCTAGTATAGTAGCACCTTCAAATATTTATTTTACTGTCTTTTTTAGTATGTGTAAAATTTCAACTGTTTAACTTTCAACGATTTATGAAGTACAGCGTACTGGCAGATGGACAGACAGATAGAGGATTTTTAGTAATAGGAGGAGGAACCCTAAAAAGCATTTTTTATATCGAATGATCCATTTATGAAGGACGGCTATATCACATTAATCGTTTTCATATAATTGTAGCTGCGGTTAGAGCTAATTCTGGCACTTAGAATTTAACTTGTGTTATATCATACACAACCCTCAGTTAATTTCCTTTGACCACGTGGGTAAATGACGCACTTAATTGTAATTTTTTTGTAATATTTTATTTCTTCGACTGAGATTTGAACACACAAGCTGTCGCCTTTACTATCTTATTTTGATAAGACAAGCCGCGGCGTTAGGTTTCACCAATCACCATGCGATTTGACCCACTTGAAGAAAAAATAATATCCTAACACTAGATGCTCTTTATCTACCCTGCCATATAAGACAGATGAAAAAAAAAAACAACACGAACCTGCAACCACTGTCTCAGAATTACATTACTTAAATATTCCCATACGAATAAAATTTACATAATTAATAATTCCAGTCTTAGGCGAATTCGTTAACTCTTTAGTTTAATTAAACTGTTAATCCTGTTCATCATATATGCATGGAACCCGCTTGTTTATATACAAGGGTTAATACTAATCAACCCTCGGTGGTTGTTAATAAATATTTCATAGAAGAATAAAATTTAAATACATATTGTATATTATGTATGTGCTAAAACGTATTTACAAACAATATATTTGAAAAATAAGCTTCACGCTGTATTTCGCACACAGCATGGTAGGCAGAGGGAGCCTAGTGGTAAAACACTCTGATTCTTACTCTCTGCCGAATTCCGGTGACATTGCATGTTGAGTGGCGGAACTCAACGCTGCGCTTTACCTCAAAATAATAATATATAAAATATTTAATATTAATCACTTTCATGTTTTTTTACATGCCTAGCAGCGTAGGTTAGAGATAATTTATTTATGTAGTACTTTATTACACCTACATAAATAAATATAAAAGAAAAGAGAAAAATAAAAGCACAATTTTGGTGTAAGGGCCTCCTTATCACTACAGGTAATCTCTTCCAGGCGTAATGTTATTTCACTAGAAATATGACTTTTAATTTAATTTTAATAATGTCTAATATCGTTAAAGTACTCTAAACTATATTTAATTTCATAATAATTAATACAATATTGCGAAATACTTACAAATTTTAAAATCGAAGCTACTTGGAACGCCATGGAAATGTTTCACCAATTTCTTTTTGTCAATCTTGCAAATTGTGAAAAATAAAGAAAAGAAGAGAGTGAGTTCAATTACCTATGAGTTGATAACTAAATGGCAGTGGCGTTTAAGCAATAAAAAGAGAAACATAACGGTGTCAATCCGCAACGATCGGCGCACAGATCAGTAAGACATTGATGTATGGCGGCAATTGCTTTATCCAAATTGCTCGAACCCCTCACGCTATAACAAGATGTGCTACAATTACTTTTTACACGTTAAAAATATCTTTTTAGGTATATTTTTTTTAAAAAGTATTGAATCTTTTTGAAGATTTCCCCTACCATATAAAAAAAAAAGGGCACAAGCTTGCGGCTGTAAGTAACTGCGACAGATTGTGAGTTTGATTCCCATACGAAGAAATGAAATATATAATGTTTTCATTTCCTCGCTTTAGTACCAAGGCTAAAGACACTCTGTTCTCATTGCGGCACTGCCAGCTTTGCAAGTTTTTTTTTTTGTTTCACGCTGTATCCCACACAGCAGAGTAGGCAGACGGGACCTGGGAACCTAGCTTAGCCTAGCCTAGCCTAGCTTTCCATCAAATTCTGGAGATTCGTTACCAAAGCGAGGAAATGAAAATTTATAGTATCTGTCATATTTACAGTCACACGCTTGTCTCTGCACCACGACTGTCCTCAAGCTGCAAGTTTCAATCATAATAATTGATAAATGAAAGTAGTAGACCAAGGATCATAAAATCCACGACACAACAAACGAAGTTGCGCGTTGCCATTAGTATATAAAATGATGTCTAAAATCTACAAACACCCAGTCATAACATCAAAATAAATCTTCAAAACTCATAAAATATTTATACCATTAAAACTAAAATTCCATTCTGTTCACATGAGGTTCATTTTTAGACATACGCAGACTATTTCAATTTACTAATTAAGTCCCTTAGGGTTTGCCGCAATAGCTCCAGTAAGCACTAATTAGCCACGTTTTTGCGTTTTACCCCTCCTTTGTTAGAGGAATGGCACTTTGCTCTTCAAAGCAACGGTTGTTGTTCGGCTCGTCGATAAGTGTTTAGTGGTGATTAGTACTTTTTTAGTTACACGCTCAATCCCGCATATAATAGAGTAGTCTGTCAAATCCCGCGTATAGAATAGATAAAGTGGAGACATAGCATTCTTTATTTTCTTTCCGAATTTAGAAATCTTGCAATTTGTCTCATCAAAGTGGGAAAACAAAAATAATTGATAACGTCCAGTGAAAATGAACCCGCGACTTGCCCGTCTTCAGTCAGATCCTGTTACACTGCGCCATTATGTTCTTAATACAGTAACTATCCAAGTAGAAAATGAAGAGCGGAGTCCTCCCTCTCCTACCATGATATCAGCGGGATAAAGCGTGAAAATAAGATAAAATCAGTTATAAAACAACCATACAGTTTCACTTTATGAAACTAAACCGGCTCTCACTCTATTGATTCTATTTACATTGGCCCTATTACCTACTGTTTGCCGGCAACTCTTAACAAAGTTCATTAACGCTCAACTGAAATTCTGCGGCCTAGCTGCCCACTGCTGAGCAAACATTTATCATGCTAATATTCTTGGTTACCCTACATTTTGTCTTGGACTTTAGCCTAGTTTAATAAATTTAGTTTAAATAATAAACTTTATTTATACTTAGAGGTCATTTGTTCGATGGGGCACCAGCGTGCGACTGTAAATGTGACAGATTGTGGGTTCAATTCCCTCTGGAGGAAATTAAATATTAAATATTTTAATTTATGTACCTCTGGTGACGATTTAAACCGATTTGTTCTACCACTCCCACACGCAATTCCTCCAGAATTCGGCAGTGGAAAAGTGTCCGAAAGTGGAGAACGGGGTGTCGTAGCACTAATTTCCCTCTACCTACCATGTTATATGTGACAAAGATTTTTTTTATAACTTAAATGAAAATTTTGTATTACTAATATACCTTGGAAGTTTCCAATTGAAACATATTATTTAACAATACAAAAATGTATACAGAAAAGTATGTCCTAAATCTATATTAACGCATTCAATTATTTACAACAATTCTTTATAAAACAAGTGCTAATACACCACAAAGGTCACAAAAAAATTCGTCCCTAACATAAAAAAAGGCATCCTAAGACATTTCACTGATGTAAATAGATCTACAGATAAGCCTCGATATATGGCAGCAATTTCCTCAGTGGAAGGGTGAACGGAAAAAGGCGTAGCCCTATTTATGTGAACTACAAATATTCAGTAACGAAGTAACTACGATTTAAGAGTCTGGAGTTTGGGTGGAGAGTAAATTTGATTTTTATCATCTCTCTGACAATTTTAACTATTCAAATAATTATCAAGTTTAAACCTAAATTTAAAAATATCTTGTAGAACTTTTCGTTATTAAATTAAACTTTATTTGTATGGATGACAAAACCACACTAACTTTATATGACCTATTAGGATGTTAGCTGCAAATATGTCATTGTTATTTGTTTTCACAAGCTTACTTCTTGAAAAAATTGGAAACTTTGCTGACCGATTACCATTTCATAATAGTTATAAATTCGTTGGACGCTTTTTTGGTGGGTCAAATTTACAAAATTTTACCTTATAACTAATTTGAGCCACCTATAGATAGCTTTACAACTCAAATGTTTAAGTATGATATTTTTAAAAATATTGTACTTTTCTTCGTACCGGATTTGAATTTGCTTTTGCTGAATTTATTACCTTCACTTAAACTATCGGCCACGAAGGCATCTCAATATTTCAACGTCATTAAGAACAGGTGTGGATAACTTGAGGTCTAATTAAGTCCATTTTTTCGTTCAGACTATTAACGTGATGGTGCTAATGGCTCTTCGTGGTTTGTTATTTATTATACATTGTATAGAGGGGCTGTGTACTTATATGCATAAAGCCATAATCCGAAAACCTTTTAATTATCTACCAGATTTTAATGAGAATAGTATAGAGGAATCGCCTTTTTGGACGTTTTTGGGTTTCCATAACAAAAAAGAAATAAACGGCATCCTTGTAGGATCACTTTGTTGTCTGTCTGTCCGTCATTTGAAACTACTTATGTCGAGATCGCGTGGAAGTATTAACCTGAAATTAATATCAAATGTTCAAGTCTATATCCTTTAGAGCACTTCAGCTTCTAAGTCAATGCAATTAAAAGATATGAACATTCCAGTCCAATTTCCATGGACCTATAAATACTGATAAAGGAAAAAGAATTAAAAAGTAAAAAATGATTAAAAATAGATATCTAAATAAATGAAAATGTTATATTATATACTGAAATTGCTACCTGAAAATATATAGGAGAACGAATAAAAACAAAAGAGAAGAGCACAAATGGATTCAAAAGCGTTTAAACAGTAAGCAAATTTTGGGTTATTTCAAACCGATACAGTGGTTTGCGGTTATAAAATAACATGCTGAATTGCAAATAGGTTTTGCCTCGGTCGGGATGTCAAGCTTTGTAAGATAAAAGTGATTTGGGATGAACGAATTGTTCAGGTACGCGGATAGGGTATTCGATCAATGTTCCTTAAATTGAGAATATGAGGAATTTAAAGCCTAAACGATATTAAGAAATTTTAATTACTTCAAAGCAAAAATAATTAAAGAACAACTAACGAAAATATTATATACCTACCTATTTAGCACTTAACTACTATTTAAAAAACCGTTACTCTTGGAGTCTAAACTAATCTGGTATATAATATTGTTTTATAACATTATTTTATAAATACGTATCTGTATATATTTGATATATGTATTTAGAAGATTTCTATTAAAAGTTGTTTGTTTTGGGCTGGTGAACTTCATACCTACGTAACTTTCTAAACAATTAACAAGCGCACACACACACACACAAAATAAATAAAGTACCACATCCTTCTTAAAAAGTACTTCCAATGCATTCATAATCTCAATGTTTGACCACTATTAACATTTTAATTAGCAATTTCCATTTTGAAAGCAAAATTAATACGAAATTAGCTCCACAAGATGGGGATTCAATTATGATAATTATCTAAACGCTTGTTCCTACTGATTTTGTTTGCTACTCATTTGTGCATCGCTCTGGTATACCTAATTGGTAATATACAAATTGTCTAAGGTCAACAAAATTTACATTGAATTTACGATTTGAACATTCAATGTTATATAACACTATCGATACGCTTGCGGCTTCACCTGCTTCAAATTAAATATTCATCTCCTCGCTTTAGTGACATTATATTCCGCCAGTCAGCATGCATTACGGTTTTGAAGCTAATAAAAATTTCGAAATATATAAAAGGGGCCGTTGTAGCGCAGGAGCACAAGCGTGTGATTGTAACAGGACGGTTGTGGCTTCAAGTCACACTCGGGGAATGAACTATTATTTGTTAATATTTTCGTTCCTTCGTCAACCAAGGCAAAGGCGCTGCGTTAAGTTCCACCAACCAACATGTTATGCCTCCAGAATTCAATGGAAAGTGAGAAACAGAGTGTCTTAACCCTGAGTTCCATCGACTTACCATACAATATACAGGATACAGGTGAAGCTAAAAAGGAATAGTTTAAATATAAATAAAAAAATCTTTTAAGTGGCTCTTTAATAACCCATTAAAGATCAAACTAAGGAAGTCCGGCCCAGGTTCCTATTGCAAAGATGTGCATAAAGTAGTTTTACGAGCACTCAGTACCCGCAACATCCTGAGGGCTCTCAACAAATATACATTACGAGTACAAGACATACAAAGACGACATTATGTCGCAAGTTTGTTCAAAGAAAATTATTAATATCTTATGTCAATTTTGTTTAGGTTTGTTGTTTGAAAATATACGTATTTAGGAAAAAAAAGTTAAACCATGGTCAGTCAGCAATTGACTGTTCAATTCCCAATAGCGGGACTGAGTCTTTTTTCTTCAAAAAGAAGACAATTTTTTACTCTTCTCGTTGAGTTTCACCACTCAACATGCAATGCCTCGAATTCGTTCGGAAAGTGAAGAACTCGATTATTGGGAAAGTCTCCGCCTCCCCTGAATAGGTGTGTCTGACAAAGCGTGAAGCTATTAAAATATATATTTGCTTTCTAGATTTTTCTGATAAACCGTGATAGCTATATTTAAGATAAACAATACAATATTTGTAATGGGTTAAAAGAAGAAAAGCGTGAATTATTCTTCGCACCTTTAGAAAATTACACGTGATATACTCGTATATGTTACTTTTCATTGTTATTTCATTCAGCTACATTTCCTTATCGATTATCATCAGTATAACATAAGATACAAATTGTTGAATTTCATTTGACTAAGTTTCTTGTCAAAGGGCTCAATCCAGCCGTAACTATTCATGAGGCTATACTTAATACATTTAGGTATCCCGTTTCTGATGCTGTAAGCTTGTGAAACATAAATTGGTGTACTTCGGTAATAAAATCAAGAACTATATCCAACTTTGAGGCAACTTTTCTGAAGAATCAATGTATATGAAACGAGGCACGACTTGATTATAACACAAATATCTACCAACTCTCCCTACGGAGGATTGAGGGAAACTTCAACTTCTTCCAATTCTCCATTGACATTCGTCCAAATAAAATTACAAGTTGGTAATTCTCACAAAACGTCAATCAAGCCGTATTCAGAGTTAGTAACTTCTGAGTCGACAAAGAATGTCTCAGATTTGACGAGGGCAAAAGAAATCGGGTCCTTCGTGTGTGCTTACACTCGCGAATAGCAAATGAGTCGCTCCTTTGGTATCTTTTTCTGTTTTCAATGTATATTGTAGTGTTTCAAAGTATTTTTTTGGTATTGTTTACTCTTGGAAAGACTGTAAATATGACGGATGTTCAGAGTAGCATGCTTATTGAGCTGGGGAATGTATATTTACCCATTTATAGCTAACAACTTGTTTATGTGAAGTAAAAACGACTTTTAAAATCAAAAAGAATAGTATTTTAATAGGAACCTGAAATTTTTTCTTACTTTTGAATATAGTATAAAAAAAAATAAGTTTTAAGTCACTTTAAAAGTGAAAGTATAATAATATTTGCAAGTATTAATACTTAAAATAAAAATTACTAAACTACAATGTAAAATTATTGACATTTAGCCACAGCTTATTAATAACATGAAGTTATGAAGTTACAGTTCCAGGTGGTCCCTAGCACTTTGTTTAGGAGTTCTTCAAAAGCAACACATACATATGTCTTAAAATATGATTTCTAAATAAACAGTACAATTTCGACTCGAAACACATGTATGAACAATATCATTATATGAAAATAAATAAAACTATTTTTAAATTGTAAAACTTAGTTACAATTTGTCATTGTAGCGCATTTAGAATATGATTGAATTTTAGAAGGGCGGACTCAAAACAAGAAACCTGGTATTTATTTTTTACATACTATTAAAATTGTGATACAGCGTGGAAATTAACGATAATTTGTAACAAGATTGTGATATTAAATATATTTTCTTCCTGTACGTTGTCATAAATAAAAAAATATTTTGGATTTAACGTCATAAGTGCCGGAATTCACTTTACCTGTGGCTTGGGTGGAAAGAATTTAGTATCGACACTTATACTTATTCGGCTGTTCGGTGGAAGTTAGGGAACGGATTGTCTTAACAGTACGTTCCGGATCGGGATCTACGGGATCGTTATTTTACGTTATTTTCCCTCAAAGCAAGGAAGACCTAGGAACGTTGTTTTAAGACACTCCGCTCTGTACTTAACGTCCAATTTTCGAGATATGTTAAGTGGCGGAACTGAACGCCCTACTAAGCCTGTAAATTCAGTATATCATCTCTTTTTTCTATTATTCCTCTAACCTCAACAATAAGTTTATTTTAAAGGCAAGAAAATGAAATCTCAAATGCCGCCGTTTATTTCGTAAATGTTACACTTTTATTACATCGAGAACAATGCTTTATTGCTTTTATCTGTATTTCTGTTCGCGTAACGAGTGGACTAAATCATAATGCGACATCAATTTTTGTACTCTAAATAGGTTATTATATTAAACAAGCCTTAAACATGTTATATTTCTTATTAGAGCTCCTTAGTATATACATGTTTTTTTAGCTTCGCGTTGTACCCCACACATAGGATGGTAGGCTGGGGGAACCTGGGACCCTAGTATTGCGATACGCTGTTTCCATTAAGAGACATTCGTTCACTATTTTCCACCGAGAGCTGGAGCTACGAGTATGTAGTTATCTAATGAAAAAAAAAATAGAAAACTTGTTTTTAAAAGATTTTTTAATGAATATTTTATTTATCGCCTTGAAGAGTTCTGCCACTTAACACTGGGGACCTAGTGTCTTAACACTAGGTCCTTTCTGCCTCTCTGCCTAACGATATTGGAATGCGTTAATTGTGCGCGGCGTAGCGTATTAAAAATGTCAAACCTATTCGACAACTCTTTAACTACACTAGACACTTCGACACAATGTGTTCATAGAGCGGCTGATGCGACACTAATTGTAAAGACACTCGTGTTTATACAAAGACACTCTATGTATAATTGTATACACTGAGTGTACCGTGTATAGTATCATATTATTCTATTATAATTATAATTTTATTATAATATCTATAACTCATTCTATGTATATATTTATTGACGTATCTAAGTAGAGATTCTAAAATCCTGAAATATTCCGATATGGAAATTCCAGTTGCCATCCAATAACACTAGAATTGCCTTCATCGACTTCACAAATACCGTTTCGCGAACTCCAGATATAAATCTTTTAAAAAGACAGCTTAATGCACTAACGTTGGAAATTCGATATCTCTATAATATATGTAGGTAACTTCAGGCCGTAGTGGCGGAGGAGTTCAGTGTCTAACTGCAAACGCGAAAGCTTTGACTTCGATTCCCACTTGTAGGAGTGAATTATTTTCATTTTTCATTTACATCAAGACAAACCGCGGCGTTGAATTCCACCACTCAACACGCATTGAATAAGGCGGAAAGTGGTGAAAGGATTGAAATTAGGGTCGCGGTCTCTTTTTTTCTTCTATCTACCGTGTTGAGTGGGAAAAGTGTGAAATGACTGTGATAAAGTCCCTCCTTGTTGTAATTGGGTATCATTATATCTGTGAGTGATTTTAATTTGTGGATCGGGATATAGCATCAGGGGTTTTAACTTTTTATGGTTCATGAAAGGCAAAAAGTAAACAAAATATAAATTTTCATTTTTCATTTTTTCCTTCATTTGTATTATAAGTTAAAAGGCCAATTGTGGGACGGAGGCCTCAAGTGTGACTATAAGTAGATTAGATTTCTATTTGAGGAAATTAAAAATTCCCATTTTCTATGCTCTGGCCTCGTAGCGAAACGCGGCGTTGAGTATCGCCACTCACATGTGTACTCACACAACTGAGTGCTCCTGTACCACGACTGTCTACTTTTACATATCATATAATTTAAAATCAATGAACAGAAACAACTTTAAAATATCGTACTAAAAGTAACTATCCAACCAATACAAGAATATAGACGTGATCGTCAAATTGCATTTCGTTTATAGAGACCAACCGTTGAGAATTCTAGAGTTTCAGTTGAGAAGTTAGTGCGAAATTTTTAGACGGTTGGTTTCAGCGAGCGTTTTTCTTGAAACTTTTGCTTTTGCAGGAAATAAACTTACTTGACCAATACAAAACATCTTTTGAAATAGATCTCAGATGACATACTTTAAAAGAATCGACTTCCTTCTTCCATTGAGTTGATAGAAACAAAGATTTAGTACGGCGCTATAAAATAGAAGATATGTATACACGTACTGGGGAGCAAATAATAAACTCGGCTACCAAATCGAGTGGCCTGAGTTATGTGAAAACTTGGCCGATATGCTATGAACATTCCAAGTTACAAGGATGTAGAGTTTTGAGATGGTATTTGCTAATTTACATTTTAAATTATATTTTTATTCAATATTCATATTTATATTTCAATACTTTTGGCATTTTCAGTACTAGACATAGTAAATAATGCTTCGTGACAGTGTAGGCACATATACATAATATTATATTATTTTTTTACAAAGCACGAGGACGACTATCGGCTGTTACATCACGGTAAGAAAATAAGATCCATTTTCACACCAAAAATTAAAGATATCCATATTTTTTTTCCATTGAATATTCTGAATTCCGAATTAGCTTCATGGTTTTTTCGTATTATCATTTCGTATACAGAACACAGTAAACCTAGTGTCAAGAAACACCATTCTTCACTTACCACATAAATAGGAAAGAATAGGAAGATGTATATCTTCACCAACATCATCGTCATCATTCCAACTTGTTGTAAGCTCACATACATAGGCCTCTCCCAAGGATTTCCACATCGATCCTGATTGGGCTTCCAGTATCCAGCTGCTTTTGGCAATCTGACCCTCAGATCGCCCACCTTGTTATAGAAAATACGTACTATATAATTCAATATAATAATGTATATCATGTGAAAGGATTCCGTTCCTCCTCCTCCTCCTCCTGTCTTAACACTAGATTCCCTCTGCCTACCCTGCTGGGCGGGATTCAGCGTGAAGCAAATTTTATGTATATCATATAAAATCAAAATTCCCAAACAACGAATGCCCCATCCATTGGCGCTGACATCGGAACACGGTACATTTGCCGCCATAAATAATAACTGAGCGACCGGAGGCGCCGCGGATACGGATCCGTACAAAAACGTAACAAACAGATCTCTTAAATAAAGAAAACATGGGCGTATGTTAACATCTGTCGGTAGGCACGCCCTGGCACGGCACTGGAAATTACAACGGTGCGCTCTGCTGTGCTCTGGAGGGGGGTTTTTTTAATTTTTTTTAAGTAGGGCAGAAATATATATATTTTTATTTAAAGAGAGTATTTATTCTCTTTTATATACATAAAATTAATACAGAATAAATGTAACTATATTCATCTATTAACTTTTGCACGTTTCACACATAGCTTTGTATTTAAATTAAGGAACGTTATCAACTAGAACAATTTACGTTAGACATTAATAATAATCATACGTGATTATTATGATAATATATTCAAAAATGTCTTCTGTTCGCTTCGCTGTTGGGTGGTTGGTTTGTATGCTAATATTAGGTTATGATAATAAAGTTAATAATAAAATAGTCCCATTTATCTCTAGTTTTTGATTGTTACTGACCGACTGATAGTTCAAACTGCTTCATCTAATGACAGGCTAACGTTTTATAATATTTTAAAAACGTCATTCGTACTTTTAACATGTCATTTTCACTTTCTTTGAACATCATATGCATTTGCATATGAATTGATGGGTATAAAAAATATAATGATAAGTAGCAGATTCTTTCTTTCTATTGGGATCTCTTAATTTTTTAGCTTCGCGCTGTATTTCGCATTAGAGTATGCAAAGGTAGGTAAAGGGAAACTAGTGTTAAGACACTATAAAAGTTTTTTTTTTAAACGAATTCACAAATGCCAAGTGGAACACAGCTACAGTCGCACAGACATGCATCTAAGAGAAAAATAAATATCCCCAAGATATCCGTTCGTTTGAGACTTTTTCCTTTATATTCGTATTGTTTTATAAACAAAGAATTTCATACAAGGTGAGCCTGTAGGCTGCTTGTTGCCAATTACATAATGTCTTAACGCTGTATACAGTGCTGAGAAATATTACATTTTTCTTTGGAAAATAAAATTGTCTGTACAGTTGTACTGTTGAGTTATCTTAGGATGTATCTGTTTTGTTTACATCTTGTTTATGAGATATCTTTAGAAAAATCTAATCAGACAATATCAATTATTAACTTGCATAAATTAATATTGAGGCTGTCCATTTGTCCAGTTTCAGTTCATTTCAGCGAGTAATATTTATTATTTTAATTTTTTCGCTTTTGCAACTACATGTTTCGCTTCTTAGTACGCAATGTCTCATTAATTGGGCGGAAAGTAGTAAGCTGAATATTCCTCTGGCATATGCGTGAAGTTAAAAAAGGGTACAAAGAGTGCATCGTCTATCTAGTTACCAAAATGAGAAAATAAAAATATTAAATATTTTATTTGCTCAAGTGAGAATCGAACCGCACAGCCTGTCGCGTTAACGACTGCACCTTAGGTCCTCAGCGCCACGACTGTCCTCGAGTATGTAGATATGTACATACATATAAATAAATATTTTTATATATAAAAATAAACAAGAAAATTACATATCGTTTAATAGAACTGTATATGGGGAATTATTGGAACGGTAATTATAGCTCGAAGCGGATTACAATAGGTACCTACTGTGTAAAATTGCTTTTTGTTCATATTGCTTTGTGTTTGATGTTTGCATTTAATTTGCTTATATTGATATTTTATTCATAATGTTGTGTTGAATAAATATATTCTTTTTGTTAATTGTACTAACGTCTGGCTGTAAATGCGTCGTTTTATTTTTATTTTCTCTTTTTTCTCTAGTTTTGCATATGTTTTAGTTAAAACCCTGGAAATAGCAGGGTAGGCGAAGGGAACCTTGATTGGTAAAAGTCAACGCCTCCCTTTGTCTCCGAGTAAAAATCGAACCCACAAACTCGTGTTCACAATATCACATGTTTGTATAGTCCCATATAATCTATTTTCGCTATATCCTTCCGAAATGAAAGCCTCACTTAGAAAGGAAGGAAGTGTTTTGCTTCTTTTATTTCCTAGAAGAGTCAAGATTTCCTAGAAGATGTGACAAATAATTCTCAAGGCAACATTTCATAAGTCCGTTTAGGCACGAGCCAATAGAATAATACGATTATATGTGGCACCTAAGGCACCAGTAGAGAAACTGTTAACTTTGATTTCATTTTTCTGTCGAAGTATACGTTCTATCTTGATTGAAAATCTATGTCTATACTATTTTTTAAAAACTGAAGACTTGGATTGGGTTAACGCCCTAATCTCAGGAACTACTGAAAAATCTAGCTTCTCGTATGTAATTTATAATAATCATTCGACCGAGACGAAATCGAACCTACGATATTCGCGTTCACATCCCGACGCTTTCCTATTACACCATAATGTCTTCAAGTAATTTTAGTATCTAGGTATTTTTGAATGAAGCTATTAAATTGATTGTTACAACGATTCGCCCTACTTCCTGTCGCTTTGAAATCATTGATTGTATTTTTATTAGTTTTTTATATGTCTTTACTGTTTCTTTAAATTCTGAAAATACGTATTTTACATTAGAAAACATAATAATGTCACCCAATGCTCCTTCCTTTAAACTTTCAAGATATTGTTTGAATTTATCAAAATATAGGTAAAGCTTTTACTAGAGCGATTAAATTAATATAATAGATTCCCCCGATCGGGAATCAAACCCATAACCGTAGTCAGACACTGTGCCGCTACGCCAGACGACTTTCAATCTCTTATATTAAAAATGAAAAATGTTAATCCGTGGCATCAGACAAATTGGTGTATTTTACTAGAAATCTATACTTGGAAGCTAAGACAAATTTTTACTTAAGCCCGGTTCAAGAAACTAAAATAAAACAAAATTACTCTAAGGGTTTGTTTACAGTGGGCCTCGCAAAGTTTGACTTTAACACTAGAAGCGCCCCCGTCCCATTTTTGACCCAAACGCAAGTTTGATTGTATATAACTTTTTTATTTGTTAATTTATGTAGATGAAATTTTTTTACTATTACCAATTTTACACCTTTATTTAATTAAAGATATAAATAATTTTATAGCAGTCATACTTTTTGAAAAAAAATTAGATTTACCTAGAACTGCCGCTGGGTCATTTTTGTCCCGCCATTATTATTTTGTTATTTGAGGGTATAATTTGACATATTTTCATGCCTCGGGGACGAGGTGGAGGTGAAAGGGCGATGCGGGGGCGGAAAAAAATTGAATAGTAGGTTTAGCAGTCAATGCCTAAGTTTTTAGGGTTCTGTAGCTTTTAAGGAAAAAAAAAACCCTTATAAGATCATTTTTTTGTCCATCCGTCTGTCTGCGCCTTTATTTCAGGAATGCTTGGAGAAATCGAGTTGATATTCATATGAGTATATGAATGTCAACTATATGACGATCTACAGTCCCTTAATTTCCTGAAAAAGCGCCCTTAAAAAAAGATATGACCATTTACATAGTAAAAAACGTGTATTTCGACACTATAAAGAGAATCAAATTAATAAGGTACTTTCAGTGAACTTAGAATTATGAAATTTGGCAGCTAGCATCTACATGTAGTACAAGTACAGGAAAAAATCTGAAAACTATACATTTATGTATAAATCTTAAAAAATAATAGCCTGAAAAGTAGGGTAAAATTGGTGTCAATACTTAATTTTTGCCGCTAGTTCAAGTGAGGTATCAGATGAAAGGATGACTAAGCTAGGCTTGAATTTCAGAAAAAACACTCGATACCAAATGTGGACAATTGTAGGGTAGGTAGAGGGAACCTGGGAACCTAGTGCTATGCACTCCGCTGGCATTTTCCGCCAAATTCTGGAGGCATTACCACGCAATGTTCATCATCATCATCATCATCTGTGATGTATCACTGATGAAGAATATATTAATGCATTACTTGGCCTAATAATAATATTAACTAATTTCAATAACTTATAATTTTGTAAGAGTTATTCAGTTAGTTGTCACGACCTTAGAACGTATTTGAAATATTTGATTCTTTCTTTGTGTTTTGTTTTTTGGTACTTTTATGTTTGTTAAATAATAAGAATTGATTATTAAAGATGGTCTACATACTTTACGATTTATTTTAATAATATTTTTTTTGTATTATACCAACAATCAACATAATAAGTAGAATGGGACAAATTTGTCACGACGGCGGTTCTAGGGGGGTCTCAATCTTCGGCACTTCTAGTGTTAAGTAAATTTAGTTCAACGAAAGGGATGTAGGGAAATGGTATATAACCTTATATTCTTGGTAGTAGCTTAATATTTATTAGCTTTTAATGATTTCAAATAAAATGCGGGCTTTATGCATCTCATGAATGTATGTAGGGAAGAACCAAATTTTAAGACACTCCGTTCTCCAATTAATGGGATTTAAATATTTAAATGATGTACCCTAAAATATTTTAAACTACGAATGAGTATTAATAATATATTTTTTATCAACATATTTTCTGGGTTTATAACTATTATAAAGAAAGTCTATTCTGTTATGTTTTTAATATTGTC
This sequence comes from Heliconius numata, assembly GCA_016802625.1. Classification (NCBI taxonomy): domain Eukaryota; kingdom Metazoa; phylum Arthropoda; class Insecta; order Lepidoptera; family Nymphalidae; genus Heliconius; species Heliconius numata. The sequence goes on along the minus strand of JAEBDU010013508.1, from coordinate 64,939 downwards.
GTCCAAACATATCAAAAGCCAAAATTATCAATTGTAATGTTACATTGTAAAAAAAACATATTTTTGAGGCCAATAAGGATAAACACAACACGGTCGGAACACTAGTAACAGCTTCACAGTTTCCCCGCATATAAATGGGTAATCAGAGGGAATCTAGTGCTAGGGCACTCCGTTTTACATTTATCGCTGAATTTTAATAGTGTCTAATAAATGATTGTCGATACTCACTTCATACTTATTATATTAATTCTATTTATAATATTATTTAAATTAATCATTTAAAACAAATATGTTATCCTCGTTATGATATGATCACAGAGGGCGCGTGACGTAGCGCCCCCGTAAACAAGATATCATAAGTTAATTTAACATTTACTATGAAATACGATTTAAGCGAGTGGTTTGATTTTTCATAAGAAAATGTTAATTAGGCTTAGTGGGTGATTTTGAAAACAATATATACACATATATTCTTCATATATGTCATGTATTTATATGTACACAATATATGTATATAAAAAATCGTCAATACCGCTATTTTGGACACAACGCGTGTTGCGTAACTCAACGCCGCGCTTCCTCCAATAGAAACACTAAAAGCAATAAAAAATCATTTACATATATATTTATATCTCCACTCTCCTACCTAAAAATATATGAGTGTAATACATTAGCGTGCTCTATGGACGCGGCTCACAACTTAAAATAAGAGAGAGTCCCCTTGTATCTGAAACTCGATGTGAATGTTTCACATTAATCAAAGGTATGCCTCATTTATATTCCTTTATATAGATTGCAAACTTCAAACGGCTAATTTGGAGAGGAAACTATTTGTCGTTCAAATGTTTTTTAATGAAATATCTTAATTTGACGTGTTTTTGACTTTACTATATAAATATTGGAATATTTAAAAGCTGTGTGAAATATAAATGTTGAGTCGCGGAACTCAGCGTCGTACTTTGTCTTATTAATAGAATTAGGTTATTAAAATATTAAATATTTCATTCCCCCGAGTGGGGATCGAACCTACAATCGTCGTGTTTTACAGTCGCTCGACGACGGCCTCTATTAATCATTATCATTTTATACATTTTGTGTGGTTAACTTATACTCTAAGAATCTATTTTCAAGTGGATCCAGAATAGTGAAATGTGCTATTCAATAATATTGCTTAGCAATCTCTACTCTTTTTATGAATTATTCGAAATAAATAGAGAGCACAGAGTTATATCACAAAACATTAGTAAAGAAAATCTCGGTCAATTTTAATAAACTAAGAAATTTTATTGAAATTGACCAAAGTCAATATAAGTAAATCTACTACAAAATTAGAAAAATCCTATACTAATTAACATAATTCCAAATAAGCCAGTCATTCGTTTACTTAAAACCAAGTAAATCTGCCGTCTGAGCTATTAAAGAATTCGAATGCAGCTAATTTAACGTGACATATTATAAATAAGAGGAGGGGTGGTTCCCTAAAGGAAAAAACAAACATCTCAGAAAGAATACAAACGTATGTTAACATCTGTCGCGGCGCGAGCCGTACTGGTGAGTGATAAAGTGTTGTTTGTATTTTTTTTATGAGGCCATTATGGCGAATAAGCGTGCGACTGTAAGCGTGATGGTTTCGGATTCAATTCTCACTTGGGGAAATGAGATATTTGATATTTTTATTTCATTGCTCGGGTAATGAGGTAAAGCGCGGCGTTAAGTTTTGCCACTCAACACGCAATATCTCCTCGATTCTGCAGAGAGTGGTGAAAACAAGCATTGTAATAAGAACGAAGTGTCTTAAAATTAGGTTCTCAGGTTTCCTATATATATATACCCTCCTATAAGCTGGATACGATGTGAACCTAATAAAAATACATAGACATTATTTATGTAAGTTTTTACTGTATTACGATGATTCTGGATTAAATGGCTAGTAAAACATAGCGTTGTACTCCGCCTCGCCTTCTTAGGTAAGTGTTTCTTAAATTGGTGAAAATAAAAAGAACGCATGTATGAAAGGGGGCTTTTCACGTCTATTCACCCTAATATCTTATACTGTACAGTACTTTATATTTTACACAGAGTAGAAAGAAAGATTTTTTTGATTTTAAAACCAAAATCCCTCCAAATAATATAAGTTTTATTCTCAAAACTAAAAACTTTAACCACAGAACTGTACCGAATGCCTGAAATTCTATACGCCAGTGTTGATTGCAGTTAATTATAAATTCGTCTCCCTCGCATTGTAAGTTATTTTTGGTATCACCAAAACAAACAAAAATGTACCTTTATCCTTTCAAATAAAGTTCAATTTAATTTGTATGCGATTACAACATTCACTTCTTTTATCTGCACCGATCCTAAATCAAATGAAAATCAGTGTTTTAAAGCGCTTTGAGAGTATTACTTCCGCCAATATGACTTGCTTAGTTCAGTTCAACCAAAGTTGGATCAAAATTGTCTCATTATACCTTGCATGAATATTCATTGTTAACCTTTAAGTATGGACGTCGGGTCTGACAGACCAGACAGTTCTACGAATTCTACAAATCGGCCACTTCTCGGTGACCTCCGCCACTGAGTCTCTCAGTACCTTTCGTATTAATGACAAAATGAATGTAGATAGCAGTGGTTGTGTCTCTGGGTTCAAAACACGTGAGTATTTAACTTTCTAAACAGGGCCTGGGTCTGTCAGACCCGACGTCCATGTTTCCCATACATGAATGATTTCAAAACGCCATATATTTTTATAATATTACAAAATATACTTTAATATTTTAATTGTATTATTTGTATTCAAATGTTTTTATTGTTTTATATCATATATTATTTGGCATTGTTTGTTATATATTTTAGTAATATAAATATTATTTACCTAAAAAAGATTAATTTTTTTTAGTTTTTATGATAAAATGGAACAAAATGATCGACCTAGCACGTCAGGGACAAAAATATCGGTACTTTATAATCAACATCAAACAAAAGAATTGGACGACGACATTTTATAAAGAAAATAGCACTTTATCAAATAAAAAGACGCGTTTCGTATACTAAACTACTCTAAGAATTGAGAATGACTTTGACTCGCGTTTCGCGATCTGATCTATCATTTATTGAACATGAAGCTAAAAAAATAGTTTTGGGATCTTGAAAAACATGTACACTTTGCCCCCAAAAGATATATAGAAACACAACACATACTTATGTTGACTGCAATCGTCCTGTTTGCCTACAATGTTGAAAGCCATTGTGTATCGATGTTCAATAATACCCTATCTTGAGGTGTTGTCAAAATTTTTATTTTATAACATAAGATGTAATTTCTTTATTTTTTTTATTTGTTAGACTTTATATTTTGTTAAAAAAATATTTATTTTATTATCTGTCTTTTTTTATAGTATTATTTTCTTAAGAGTCATCCCATGTAGCCAAAGACTGAAATTGTGACTTTAAGTTACTTAAATCGTTGTGATGCGTAAACTTTAATAAAAAGCGATTTTATTTATATTGATTTTGTTTGATTTGAGGCTATTCATGTAAACTAAAACATAAAATTGTCTTCTTCCTTTAAAAAACAGCCGTAATATGACCAATAAATACACTGGTCTGACAGACCCGACGTCCATATGTATGTTATAAAAAAGTCACGTCCATAGTTAAAGGTTAAGTCTCTTTCTTTGTCTTATCTTTTCTTAAATCATGTTTCTTAAAAGGTAAGAGGACTCGTAGGAGACCATATGATGATGATGATATTGAAGACATTTGAAAGAGCACGAAAAGAGCGCTACTGGCACAAGTTACTCCACCAGGAGTATGTGCCACTAGAGCTGAACAGTTTGTGTGGTTGAATGTAGGTATGTGTGGTCAGAGTCCAATACTTCATACCATGTACAGAAACTTTTAGATATTTCCATTTGACCACGCGGGTGAAACCGCAGGAAAAAGCTAGTGTATAAGAAAATTACTTAATAATATTACCTTTATATCAGATCGATGTAATATATTATGTGACCCTATCCCAACCATATAAATATTTAATTTCAATTTTAATAGGATCTTCCTCAAAGGTGTTTCTTAATTGTATGGGTAACCCAAATTCACGTATTACTTACCGGGAACGTAATTAGCTCTAATAAGTCCCCTTAAAATTAATATAAGGATAATATTATTATAATAGAAAATAATGATTTTATCTTTTTAAAGCTTTGTTTAGTATGAGATTAGGCTTTTAATCAGTTATTTCTTGCTTTCTTATGATAAGTTTTAAATATGAGCGTGTTTTCCACCACAGCAGAAGAAGCAGAGGGAACCCAGTGTTAAGTGACTCAGACTTCCTCAGATTCTGTCTTAATTTCGATATTGCAGGTTAGGTAGTGGAACGAGGTTCCCCCTGCCTACCTTGCATTATGAAGTTGATTTTCCATTTCCTTATTAATGCTCACTTATGCTATACAAAAAAATACAACATGGAATGTAATATGTTAAGATTACAAGCTTATATTATTTAAAAAACAATACTTTTATTATTTTTAGCACTTTCTCCTTTATATTTTTATAATTTGGAAATAATTTTTACCTTGCTTTAATATTTCTTCTTTTACTATATTATAATTATTAAATCCTTTTCAAAAAAAAAGAAATGATAATCTTTCATAATAATTATAAAATATCTCAAATTGCTTGTGAAAATTCATATAAATTATTCGTTCCGCGTAGCAAAGTGTCCGATGGTTTATATACGAGTACGAGCATTTCACTCAAAAGCTGGATTAATTTAATGTATGTATTAAAACACCAATGACTGTACAGTTATAGTCAATTTTTTTACTGGAAATCTTTATAATGAGAATGGATACGGGTTCCTTTCCTGTTATTTATATATTTTCTTTAAGAAATATATATAAGTGTATTTAATTTCGTTAATTATTCTTTCATTTATCATTAATTTGCAATATATTTTACTACATTATTAAAGTGTTTTTAAAGAAAATAAACACTTCGTATTACAGTAACAGAATATAGCTGTATTTCATATAAATTTATGGAGAAATTTTAGCTTCATACTGTATCCTGAAAATGGCAAGATAAGAATGAACTAGAGTCGTCTTGATACTAGAGTTAGAAAATTAAATTAATCTTCACGAGTAAGAATCGAACTGACAACCGTTTATTTCCTTTTTTCTTGATAATAATTAAAGCAAAAGCGTGTGATACGAAATTAAAAATGTTTTTCATTTGACCTTCAGAAACTCAGAATCATTGATACTGTATATTAAAGCACAAGAATATTTAAAAAGACTGAAATATAGTTGGATACAATTTTTATTTCCCCACTCCAGTAAAACAAACCGCGGCGTTGAACTCCGCCACTAAACACAATGTCCGAATTTCGTAGGTAGACTAGTGTAGAGATTGTTTTGACAATAGATTTTCTTTGCCTACTCCACTTAATGCAAGGTAAAAAGTGAACTTGAAAAATAAAATATACAAGTAAAATTGTAAAACAAGGCTAGTTCATAGCCCTGATTTTTCTAATAGATATTATTTTTACTAAAAAAAGTCTGAAAGAAGAGATGAGAAAGCAATTTATGTATACATTACAATATCAATATTTGAGGAAACACTTAGAAAAATCTAAGCAAAGGTCTCTTTATGTGGGAATTATTACACATGTTCACAACAAATATACTCTAGGCGGCTCAAGTATCTATACATTTTATTATACTGAAGACTGTAGCTTTGGTTCCCGGTTGTGGCAAAAAAAAATGTAAAAATTTGAATGGCCGAACTCAACGCCGCGCTTTGCCTTGTTAACAGAGCGAAGCAAATTAAAATATTAAATATCTAATTTCCTGGAGTGGGAATCGAACCCACAATCTATTTCGTTTACTAGCTTTTAATTTAATAATTATTATTAAAATAATTTTAAATAATTTGCTATAATATAATATTATATTCCAAAATCGTCAGTAATACCTTAATAAGCTATCGATAACTTATTAAATATGTAGCATTTAATGGATAGCAGGAATTATAATAATTAGTTTTTCATTTTAATTTATGTTATCAGTTTTAGTGTGTGTTTCAGTGTTTCAGTTTCGCCACGTAATACAAAATGTCTCAGAAATTTGGGAGAGCGGAGTGTTTTGACACCAGGATCCCTCTGCCTAAGCAGCCAGGATCTATTTACGCTACCGGGATCGTTATATTAAAAAATACATATTACACTTACAAATTAAAATGATTTTGATTTTTGTTTTGTTTCTAAAGGAGAACTAAATAAAATATTGACCTATATTTACCTTTTTGTTATTTAAATATTATATTGAGAATTAGCTTCACGCTGTACACCGCAAGTAGCAGGGTAGGCAGAAAGAGTCTAGTGTTAAGACACTTTACTTCCCACTTTCCGCCGAATTCTGGAGGCATTGCGTGTTGAGGCAACGCCGCTGTACCTAGAGCTACACAAGAGAGAAGAAATGAAAATAGTAAATATTTAAGTGGAATTGAACCCAAACCCTGTCGCCTTTTTGTCTCTGCGCTACGACTGGCTTATAGCATAATTTCGAATTACATCAACTAAAATACAAAATAATTCATAAATTAACATAAACTATACGCATTTGAGTGTTTTCAATCTAGCTAATTACGCGTGCTACGAAATGAGCATTCTCTATTAAACTTAATCAAAATTCATGAATTTTTAACATATTCATTATGAGGGTATCACGTTTCACACAAAATATTAGTATAAATTAGCAACGTACTGGCGCAGTGGAACTGTGTGTAACTGTAAGCGGTGGTCGTGAGTTTGATCTTTAAGCTGTAAAGCATCCCGCACATAGCAGTACATAGCAGAGTAGGCAGGAGGTGCCTTGGAACCTAGTGTTAAGAAAAGCTCAAGGTTCTCTTCCTCAATCGCCACAGATCGGGGCTATATATAGGTGATTCTTCCATAACCCCAGCGGCATCTCTGAAAAGCGTGAATTTTCTTTATAAATTATTAATTTATATCATTATAGTAGTTTGTTTATTTAAATTGCGTTAAGATTTTCCCTGCGTCTCCAGTTTCCATCTCTTTCGAGTGTATTAACAGTTGTACTGATAATATCTTCTGTCTCTATCCCGATTCTAGTACAGGATAGCTCCCTTATGTAAGTCAGTTCTTGCTAAACCACCGCACCGTGCGGGTGTGCGCGACGTGAACGAAAAAACATCGAAATGCCGAACTATTGGTTTCGACCATTCAAAAATAATAAAAAATCCAAATTATAAGTGAAATAGTGTTGTGTTACAAAACTTAAACCCGACTCTCGACTATATATATAATTTTAATTTTAGATACCATTATGCTTCTAATCCCCGAATTCTCGTACACACTTAATAAAGTACTGAAACGATTTATGTATATAACACAGCTAGTCCTTAGTAAAGTAAAAATAGAATAGCACTAAGAGCTCATAATTTATGGCGTGACATTAATTTTAACTGCCGAAAGTGTCACTCCGTTATTTGTCAACGAGTTGATTAAAAACAAAAATAAACGTGACAGCTAAGCTAGTGATGTTAAAAAAGTAGTGTTGGGATGACATCTTAATTAGAATACTGATAATTTAGAAAGGAATGTTTTAATATTGGACATAATTAGTTAATTTACAAGCGACAATGAAACGAAGAAGAGTGTGAAATAAAAATTGTAAAAATTTATTGAAATATATGTAATATAATTAAAATTTAAAATGGCCGATTTGAAAAGGATTAAGTGGCATTCGTATTTGCTGAATGCGATACTGCTTTTTATCTCCATGCTATACGGTGAGTTATAGAAATAATATTTTTTTTATTTTTCTGTTCTATACTATTAAAAACAAATTAATTTAAGCGGGACTTCAACACTATTGCTCTCTATTATCTCTACTCTATAGGTATATATTTCTAACGATTCTGAGTGACTGATAGACAATGTGCAAATGAAATCACTGGAATTAGAAAGTATAAATTTGACCTGTAGGAGGAGTTTTAACACATGATTTCCCGAAATTCCAACACGCCGAAATGGAGAAAACAGAATTTTCCATTTTACGTTTTAAAATCGACGCAAACAAACGACTAGTAACTATAGCTTTACGTTAAGACATTCCGACATTCAAAAATTCTGGTGGAATTGAGTAGCGAAACTAAACGCTGCGTCATGTCTTGTTACCAGAGCAAGGAACTGAAAATATTAAATATTTCAATTCTTCGAATGGGAATTGAACCTACGATCCGTAGCGTTGACAGTCGTACACTTGTACTCTACTACTAAAAATTAAATGTCTATTTAATTATCAAAGCGTTCGAGAAGTGTATATTCGATGACTTGTTGAGGTAAATATTTGTAATTAACATATAAATATGTGTTTGTGAGATCAAAGGGAACAAATATTACAAAGTCCATGTATTACAATATGTCCGCATCAAATACTGATTTCTGTTTCAGTTCAATAAACACTGTATTGAAGTGTATTTTTTTCATAGACTTCAAACAAAGTATGAAATTTTCAATTTAATATTTTTTTTTGAATGTAGGTAGGTGTAGGTACTTAGGTGTATTTTTATATATTTTATGTAAGTATGTGTAAAATTTATCTATTCTAAAGTATTTTATGTTAGGAAATATACAAAATTTAGTATTTAACTTAAGCAAAATTCGAACCTACTATCCACATTCTACGGAGATATAAAAAAATTGCACACCATGAATCTGCATGTAATATAGACTTTTATGGGTTGAAGAGTTTTGATGAGTTGGACAGAGAAGTTACAATGAGAAAGTTAAGAAAACTCCGCGGTGAGGTGCGTGTTGGAACTTCCACCATTGTCTCACTTTACTGACAACAACTTAGTAAATGGATTAAAATTCATAATATACCCTCAGATATGAGGAATTAAAATTAATTAATGTTTACAGATAACCAAAGAAAAATCCTTTATTTTTTTCTTATTTATCGAGTTCTAGAAAGATTTTTCTTTTCAGGGTTTTACGCTGTTACTCTATCTTTATTCTATCGTGATATTGTGTGCTTAGTTGCAAAATTTTCTTTTCGCCAGAGCAATGAAAATATTACCTTACCCTTAGTCAGACTCGAACCCCCAACCATTGCATTTACAGACAGACTTAATTCCCACAGTGCCACGGTCGTCTCAATGGTCTCTACTGTTATTTGATATTGTTATAGAAACAAAAAAGTAACGTCCAATCTCTTCTAGAAGAGAAAAAAGAGAATAATTAATTAAAGTTTTGTATGTAAACAAAAAAATAAGGCCAACCTTTGATTTAATTGCACAACAAGTACCTACCTAATTAAAATGTATTATGAAAGTGTAGAAAAAAAATGACACCGCGTCGAAACTTAAGAAATTCTAAGCGTATTCACGTCTCTCATTAAAACATTCGCTATAGAAAATAATGTTTGTATGTATATATGTATGTATGTTTGTACGTCATATGAAAAGCTCTTCATAGAATCTAGTGGTTCTAGATTGGTATAAAATAGAATAGTCCCAAGTCCAACACTTACGCTCGCAACGAGATCTTATTTTCGCGAAAGCTCACTTAAAAAATTGAATTTAAAATTTGTTTTTTTCATCAGTCCCTCGTCGTTGTGGTGCAGTTGAAGTTTAATTAGTACATACTTGAAATAGTCAGGCTTCAAATTCGCAATAAATGTATACTTTTACATGAAAAAATATAGCTAGGTTATATATGAATTATAATTCTAGCTTTCAGTTCTCTTCGGTCCCAAGATCTAAAAGAAATAAATATAGTATTACACAATACATCCTAAATAAATGTTAGAATTATGTGTAATGTTTTAGTCAACTATCGAGTAATTTAGTAACTTAATAAGTAATTTAGTCGAGTCGATCCATTTCATTTTATTTTTTTAGGCGCTGGTTCACCCATTAAACAGGTTCGAATCTGTCGAATTATTCCAATTCATTAGTTGATAGTGTTTGAGTTTTTTTATATTTTCAAATTTTATTTATTAAACATACAAATTTCCTTGTTTACTTCTTGTAAAATTCCTGAAATAGTTTAATTTTAATTATTAATTTGCATTTTAGGCTGTTAATTTTCCGTAGCACCGCTCACTTATGATTCGATTTTTGGGCACTAGCGAGTATTTCAGCCACTAAATTGCTCGCTACTAGACTAAAATACTAGCATTATTGCAAACAAGGCTTAAGAGCTGAACTTTGACAGTGAGTGCGTACAGTGAGTTACAATAAAACGATGTAATAAACCCTGTAGGGTTATATACGACACTATTTTTTTTTTATTTAAGTAATTAGTTATTAAGATATTGAAGAGTTATTAAGATTAGTTATTAACGCGCTTAACTAAACAAAATCTTCAGCTTAAAATAGATAATGCCAAAAAATATTATTTCTTTATTTGCTTTAGATGCATAATTTAAAACAAAGGTAAATATTTATTTAATTAGAATTAATATTTTTTTATTGTTGTATTTAATTGACAAAGTTAATAGTCACCTATCAACCTATAAGTTGATATCTTCAGTATGGTTAAGTCGTGACCGCCCTGAAGTTAGTTGTAGATGGCTACGTAGATTTAACTGTAGATTTTTTTTTATTTTTTATTTTAATAATTCGAACTTCATGTCCATTACTTGTTATCCGTACGGTATGAGTATTTTAAATTCTTTCAATATTGACTGACTACCGGATAACACACAGACGTAACTATTGAACTTACAAAGACGAAATTTGCATGTAGGTTATCATAACCTAGAGCAATAATAGTTTTTCGAAATTTCAACTGGAATAGGAAAAAATAACTCTCCATTTCACTTTCAATAGTCAACGTAATCAAAGAAGCGGGCGACGACTAGTAGTAAATAAATATATTTTTGCATTCATAAGTAAAATAGAATGATTAGAGGAGTGGAGAGGAGGAGGAACAAACAACGCTAATTCTGCGGAAAGTGGGAAACTATAAGAATTAACTCTAGGTTCCCTCTGCCTACCTTGCTTAATACGAAATACAGAGTGAAACTGAAAAAAAAAGAAGTAAACTAATAACAATATTTAAATTTACTTACAAGTAATACAATACAATTGTAGTACCTAATTTCATAAAAATATTACAGAATTATGAAAATTAAGTAGAGTAATATAGCAAATTGTGAATACATAAAATAAAACAAAGTTAAACTACTCGTGTAAACAGAACTAGCAGACAGCCTGTAGCGGACGCGGCCATTATCTTAACAGCTTTACTCAAATTTCGTTACGATTTTGGAATTCCGAGTAAAATATAAGAAAGCTTTCGTTTCGAAGTAAATTTTTACTTTTACTTTGAGTTAATGTATTTATGTTAGCTTTACTGTGTATCTTGCTTATAGCGACAAGGCAGAGGATACCTAGGTA
>JAEBDU010013508.1:0-53109 GCA_016802625.1 Heliconius numata | reverse complement strand
CAGAGGAAACATAATAAACAGCTATAATAAACCAAATAAAATTTCAAATTTAAAGAAGGCTTAAGGAAGCAGCGACGGACACAATAGACGGATGCCGCGTCTCAGGCCACTTAGAATGTGATCTCGACGATCAGCAAATGGCGCTCCTCGGTTATGTCCTGCTACTATTGAATTATCTTATTTAAATTTTAAGCTAGGTTTTGCATGCGACTTCGTATGCGTGTTCAAATGAAAATAAGTGACAATTGTTTTTTTTTATTTGTATTAAAATTATTTATTTAAATTGCTTTTATTAGCTAAATATCACGAGCAGAGAGTGCGAGTGTTAGTGTATCGCTAAGAGCCGAGAGAAGAGAGAGCCTAGTTTCAGACTGAAGAAATTAAAATATTCGTAAATTATATTTTATCCCCCAAATAAAGAATCGAACCCACAACCGTCGTTCTTACAGTCGCACGCTTGTGCCTCTGCGCCAGGACGGCCTCAAACGTAACAATATTAAGTAGTCAATAATAATTTTATATCAAAATATTTATAACACTGCCAAGAAAAATCCATTTAAAATCCAATTTTACATTTACAATCGTCGGCTTGTAACGTCAAAAACCATAAAAGTCTTTTACAACCAAACTAGCCTCCTATAGAAGTCGCAACTTGTCTCGCGAACATAAAAATGGAACTTTGGGTACCTAACTATATAAAAGATAACCCATTTTTCTTCGTTTCACAAGATGACAGACGCTATTTTAGCTTAAGATTACGGCTATTTATGAAAATATATTTTTTGGCCAAATTATAATTTTAATGAAGAGAATTCATTTTTTAATGTCTTCGCGGTGATTGTTGACAGGATGTTGGTGTTGATTGACTGATGCGATGGTTTCGGGTTCACATTTTAATGAGGAAATATTAGTATTTGGGTGGTGTATTAATATTTTAAATTGAACGAAAATAAGCAACAGAGTGTCTTAACACTAGAGCCCTCTGCATGTAGCATTGTGGCAAAAGCGTTAAGCTGTTATGGAAAATGAAGAACAGAGATAAATAATATATTTATGTTTGTTATATTAATAAGAGTTGGCGGCAGGATGTCACCGTTGGAAAAGTTTGGACTAGCAAAAGAAATGCTTATATTTAAAATATTTCCAGGACCATTTAGATAAGTTCCGGCGTTGGGTTCCGACTTTTGATATTACTATAGATATAGAATACTATAATATTTTTTTCTTCCTATACATTTAAATAAACTTATAGTACATAAATGATTTACAAATAATATTTCAATTAATAAATTGCGGTCTTTCATTCTCTATTTCTGTGGTTTTTAGTAGTCCTGCCATATGTGGTATTATTACATTTATTAAGTCTAAAGTAGATTATTATTATAATTATGTGTTATATTATAATTTATTGCAATATTACTGTTCTCAAAGCCATACATTTACTATGTATTTAGTACGAATTCTCACTCTCATAATAGAAGTGAATTTAATTTAAAAAAATAATACTGTATAATATGAGAAAAAGCTATTGATTGTCAGGCAGAACTGGGGTATCGTCTGTTGGTGGGTTCAATCCCCACTCGGGATTATATTCATTTTTTTTTACTTTCTAGTAGTAGTAGTAGTAGACTAAGCGTACTATTAAGTATCGCTTTTCAACGAGCAATGTCCCGAAAATTCGAGAGAAAGAGGGCAACAGAGTGACTCAACACTAAGTCCACTCTCGATATGTGGGAAAAAGCGTGAAGCTATACATAAATTAAAAATTCCTTTAAGCTATACTAGGACTGTTCTTCCGCAAATAGGGTATTCTAGCTTAATTTTAGGTTTTAAATCTAAAATGCCAATCGAATAGATTAATTTAAATACTGTAATTACGATAGTTAAATAATGTTTGTTGTTCCAAACATTTGCGAGGCAGCCATTGTCACGTATGAATGTTGCTTATATGCACATTCTAGAATTATGATAATTATAGTGAAATTTCAATATTACGAGTATATTACACTATGTAATAGGGTAGTTCCCACTGGGGGAATTTAAGAGTATTTTCATTTCTTTGTTCTGGTAATAAAATAGCGCGGTGTTGAGCTCCGCCACTGAATGCCTCGAAAATTGGGCGAGCAGTGTGGAACAAAATGTCTTAATAATAGGTTCCCTCTGCCTATCCTGTCATATGCGAGACATAGCGTAAAGCTATTAAATTTTTTATTAATGCACTTGAAGTCCGCGACGGTTGTGATTTCCATTTTTTTTGTGGTAATTTCTTTGTGGTAATCTCATTTTGGTAACAAAAAAAAGCACGGCGTTAGGTTCTGCCATTTGATAAGCAATGTCTTGAAAATTGATCGGAAAATGGGAACAGAGAGTCATTACTCTAAGTCTTTATTTAAAGTAACGGTATATTATTTTTCGAAGTAGCAATAAAACGTTTTACATTATTTGACACAACAATAGAAATATTTAGCGTTATTGCTTGCATTACCCTATTACTACACCTCTAAGAGACACGCCACCTCTTTCTAACACATACACTTGTATATGACTATCTCGCTCTAACACTCTATTTTAAGTTCCACGTTCACAGAATTTATTTCCTCCAATGCTTCAGTAAACAGATTATTTCTCTCAGATACGTATTCGCTAAAATTTTCTTTTGTAGAAATTTTATATTCTATATTTTAAAAGCTTCACAAAAGAAATATGGAACTTTTCTTAAATTCTTTTTTTCAAATATGCGTTATGCGTATCTTTTGAAATGAAGTGTGACTTCATCAAATAAAAAAAATCTATCTTTAAATAATTGAGGCCGTTTTAGCGCAAAGGCAGTGTTGTGCTGTACACGTGTCGGTTGTAGGTACGATTCCCGTACGGAGGAATTAATTGTTTTCATTTTCTTTCTGTAATAACGAGATACAGAGCAGCGTTAAAATCCTCGACTTAACGCAATGTCTCAAAAAAATTGGCGGAAACTGGGGATTTTTTTTTAATTCTGGTAACGTCTTCTGGCATTCAACACGCAAGGCTTCGAGAATTCGACGAAAAGTGGGGAACGCAAATATCTTTGTAGGTACGGAGTATCTTAAGACTAGGTTCCCAGGTTCCCTATCCCTACCATCATAATATCACGTGCATGTTGTTTTGGACTTACAATCTCTCTCTATAATTTTACAATCTAAACTAGCTAAAATCAAGACGAATCAGAGTATAAATCCATTAATTCAAAACTAACTTGCCAATCCGTATAAACTGGTTATCCCCAATAGACCTTCGCAAATCGTCAAAGCGTCACCGCTAACACACATTTGTCGAGATTACTCAGGAACAGAGGAATGCAAATATCAAATTTGTATTACATTAGTCATTTGTATTGAGAAATAACAAGAAATTGTGTGTTGTTTGCCGAGTATATATTCGAGCTCTTTGTTTGTTTTTTTAGGTTCATCCTGTATTTTGCATATAGCAGGATAGGCAGAGGGGACCTAGTGATACGACACTTTGTTTACCCACTTTACGCCATTTTTATTAGTTTAATAATCTTTGTCGCAGTATTCTATATACCGCAGTACAGGCAGTCTATTCTCCATTTTCCGCCGAATACTGGAGGAATTGCGTGTTAAGCGGAGAAACACAACGCCGTGCTTTCTCTCAATACGCAATGCCTCATTTTTATTTATTTCGTAACATTTCTTTATTTTACACCTTTTATATCAACTTTCTAACAACTAACTTATCAAAACATTTTATAAGCTTCACTCTGTATCCATAATATAGAAGGAGATCTAGTGTAAGGACTTTACGCTTCCAATTAAGACACTTTCGTTCTTCACGTTCCGCCGAATTCTTGAAATATTGCATGTTAAGTGGCGAAACTCAACGCCACGCTTTGTCCTTCTTACTAGAGCGAGAAAACACACATATTAAATTTTCCATTCTCCTGAGTGGAAATCGAATCTACAGCTTTCGCGTTTATAGTCACTCGCTTGTGCCCCCGCGCTAGGATGGCCTCATTTAATTTCATAAAACCCAGATATCTTTTTACAACCTACATTTTACATATTTTATATATATTTTTTTAGCATAACTCAAAACAGTATTTCTATCAAACAAGTGAGCAACATTTGAAAGGATAGTACGTCATTATACGAAAGTAAAATTTTATTTATAATTTTAATGAGTTCTTATTTTTTCTTTGCGAAAATTTTATTGGATAGTCTTTTGAACTTGTCGTAATGAAGTGCTTTTGATTCTCACTGTGGGATTTTTTTTCGTTCTCACTTATTTTTTAACTAAATATGTGAAGCCGTTGGTGCGTCTGACTGTAAGTTCGATGTCTGTATACTATGATGTGATTTACAGTAGTAAAATTGTAAACAACGGAGTGTCTTGACACTAGCTAGCAGAAATGACAGTTATGCAGGAAAAATTATGAACTCTAACCCATCAGGGTAGAGTGCACTCTCTTCCTTGATGGGTTACATTCATCCAAGTAGGATGAAGGAATGAGAAGGAATTCAGTTGTAGAAAATTAATATCTCATTAAAATTTACCTAAAATATAACAATCAAACAAAACGAAATGAAAATCTTATCGCACGTCGAGAAAATTGGTCAATTAAACAATAAAACGATTCCACAAACGGAAGCTCCAAAACGAAGATGAAGTCGAGTCGCAAAACTCGGGGGAAAGTAACATAATTTCTCAAAATTAGCGAACCAATTAATCTTGAAACCTTAAAAATGTTTTAAATTATCTTTACTTTGTACGTCCAAGGCAGGTCTGTCACAGAAATCGTTTATTAACGCGACATTAGCAAATTGAGAACTCTGAGAGTAATTAGGGATTTAGGGTCCCGTACCTCAGTACAAAAAATGAAACCTGTGTATGACCATTCTGTTATCAGTATGTTAGGAATTAAGAAAAATGATAAGAAGTGAGAATTAATACTACAAATAAAGGTACGTATATCCGAATATTGGGAATTTCTAGGTTAATCACTGAAAAAAACCCTTACCAATTTAGACTTGCAATTAATTTCATACAAAATTTGTACATACCCCCGCAAATTTAAGTTTGTCTTTAATTTACCGTTTAACCTACAATCATGAAACCGGTACGGAATCCGCTGTGAGCAAATCTGTCTCGCACTTGACCAGTTTTTTAGTTCCCTCCCTCTATTAAATTACGCTTACGCGGTACACGTATCGGTATTCGGATTATCAATATCCGTTTTTAATTAAGGCTTTTGAATTCTGTCAGTTGTAATTTCTTGTGAATTTAGGGAGTGAAGTTAATTGGAATATTATTTTAAAACAAATTGCCTCTGTTCTTGACAAATGGGCTAACCAAATTTTCTCTAGGAATGAATCACTTTTTAGCTTGGATATTTTCGTTTCTGATTGCTTCAGTTATTTTTTTTTTAATTTCACCCTATATCCCATAGGTACAGAAAAATAGGTAGTAGGAACGTGGGAAAACTAGTGTTAACACACTCCCTACTATCCACCACTATCCACTGTATGCTCGAGGCATTTGGCGTTGTTGAGTGGCGGCACTCAACGCCGCGCTTTGCCTCATTAGGAAGTGGACATATTTAATATTTTTATTTCATCGCTCTAAATATATGTATAAAAATAATACCCATATAAAATATTTGTATAAGTTTATATTTTATATGTAAAAATAAATTGTAAATCATTAACTAAATTAGGACAAGTAACACATACATAAATAAATAATTATAAACATTTTGAATTTTTAAAATTAATATTATATATATATGATTTTAATTTTTTTCACAAATTTAAAACTTATTTCACGTCTTCATATCGCTTAATTTAGTAAATAGGTTATGTTATTGCATCAAAAGTAAATTCTAAAGGCATAATATTGAGAGAATTTTCCAGTTTGGTCTTAGTACTCTCATACTGTAACTACGTAGAGAAGTCGAACACTAAGATCGATATTTATTTTACCTTTGACTTAGAGTGATCATCTTCACGCTGTTTCTCGTACATTGCAGGATAGTTAGAGGTAACCTAGCGTTAAGATTCTGATTGATAATATGAAAATTTGCTACATAATTAAAAAAATAATTAAACAGGCCAGTCGTGACGTAGGGATAAAAACAACAAGCGTGCGTCTGTAATCGGAATAGGTTGTAGGTTCGATTCCCATTCGAGGAACCTTACAATTTTTTTTCTATATTTTCTCTCTTTTCACAATTACTTGCTCCAATGGCAGCTTCACGCTTTTCCGGCATAGCAATAGAAAGTGAGAGTAGTCATAGTGCTGAGAAATACCAGTTTCCCGTTTCCGCCCGAACTCGACACATTGATTGGCGTAACTTAACGCCGCAAAATTTCTTAAACTAATTCTAATACAAATTTTCTCAATACTCACTTCTGACATTAAGTCAACAAGTCAGGTTAACCAGACAGCCTTCATTAGCCGCCTCAAGGCTGATTGCGCATTTGTACTTGGCTAGTTTGATTAGGTATTGAAATCCAAGAGTTCATTGTATTGTGGCTTTGATAATATTATAATCTATATAAATTGCTTTATATCTGTAACCTGTAAGGAATATTTTATTTAAATCAGTGTCACGCCGTATCCTGTTTACAGCAGAGTAGGCAGAGTGAACCTAGTGTTAAGACACTCCGTTCCTCATTGCTTGCTAGGCTTGGCTAGGTTTCCTCAACTTAGTGTTAATACATTCCATTCCCCGGTTTACGCCGAATTATTGAATCTACCAGCACGGGGAAATGAAAATAAATTAAACATTATCATAGCATTAAGTTCCGTTACTCAACACACCATGCCTCAAGAATTCGGTAGATAGAAGGGGAACAGTGATGCTAATGGGGAACGGTGTGTCTTAGCACTAGGTTCCCTAATTCCCTATGAAACATATATCCAATACCGTAAAACCATTATCTTCAAATAAATCGTATAATTTAAAACTACTAAACGCTAAAGCATATCAGAAACAGAATTAAACATCAAAGGAGGTGCAGTAGCTAGAACATTCACTCAATAAATAGCTGTCGTCATTTTCAGTTGCTCTCAAGTTTCTAGTTTAGAACTACCGTCTTTAGTTCAAATCATAACAAATTGCCTTTGCAATTTCAACTTTGTTTCTAAGATTGTAGACAGGTTGCTTAAACTACTAATAGCTAGGAAATTCTTATTTAGATTCTCATTTATCTATTTGTGTTCAAATGCGTTGTTATTGTGATGTAACGTTTGACTGTAACCACCATGATCGTGAGTTTGATTTCATTCAGGGGCTTATTATACTTAAATTATATTCATTTTCGATTGTAGTAGACAAAACATTCGCAACACAACTTGGCACTCCATCCTTACGTTTCGTATCCAATATTTGAGGATATGGAGGTAATAAATTCTAAGTATGGGAGATGAATCTTCAAATACAAATAATATTCAGAACCAAGAAGAAAACTGAAACCAAAAAAAAATTAAAACATTAAAAATATAAGTATTTCAAAGACTAGATATCGAACCCAGTACCATAAAGCGTACAGTGATTGAATATGAATCTTCTTACACAGAGTCCTAACGACCACACAACAGACTAACAAGAACTTACTAACTCTAGAAAATCGATTAGATTAATATGACATTAGCATGTCTCGTTTTAGTTCCTAGAGTATTTTCCTAGAACTTGGCACTAGCGGTTTTTGATGAGCGCCCGTGCACAACTTGACTTAACTGTACGTAACTTGTGGAACGTAAACACAAGAACATATATTGAGTTAGTGGGTCTGGTCTTCGGTAGCGTCTGGAGTTGCTGTGGTCGTGACTTCGATTTTGGGTAGGATAAGTTAGTGTTGGCTAATGAAGTAGTGTTATATCCTATCCTATATCTTATAAAACAAAGTCGCTTTTCGTGTCTGTCTGAACTTTCTAACTCTTCTTCTTCTAAACCACCCAACGGATTTTTATGCGGTTTTCACCATTAGGTCGAGTACTTCTCAGGGAAGGTTTATATATAGTTTATTATTTGTACATTCTTATGTAAATTAACATAAATACGATAAATGTGTCTAAAGTCCTACCCGTTGAGACACTTTCGCGCATGCGCTGCTTTAATGGTAAGTACTACATGAAAATAATGTACTGGAGTATTGTTCCTCTTAATGAGATCTACAAAAAAGTCCGCGAGAGCATATTTTTATCTTTTAAGGATAACGTGTAGTGATCATATTTCTGTCTAAAAATAGTAATTACAATATATTTTTTTTTGTGAGGGATATTTTTCCATAATGGTATTAATCCTTATCCTTTAAAATACTTTATTAAATTTCTACGTTAAACGAAGATAAAATTTGCTTTTTACACAATTTCGAAATTGCTAATAGTTTTAGAGAAAAACGCATTTAATTGTTGACACATCACGCCGTTGACTCATCAGCTGTGCCGACTCAAGTTTTACTTATCCCTTACTCTCAGCATATAAATAAGTATATTAGTTACGTTGGCCGTTTAATGTAGATCAAAACTGTCTTTTACTGTTTTTTCCTTTTTATAAGTACTTTAGAAGTTGTTACAATATCAAAATATCCTTGCTGCGAAACGGCTCGCCACTCGCCATGTGTCCCGTGACGTTTTGCTTATACACGCATCGGTGGTTCGTGGTAGAATGCTCGCCTGCCACGCGAGCGGCCCGGGTTCGATTCCCGGCCGATGCATTCTATTTAATTTTCCTCACAGGCAGCCACGTAGTGCTTGCTTTTCATCAGGGACAGAATACCCTCTTCAGCATTAATCACAAGCTCGAAAAAAAAAAACCCGCCTGTCTCTTTGGCAACGAAGATTTAGATGCGTTTGCACGTATTGGATAATTGGAGTTGAATGTATTATTTCAGCGCGATATATTTGGTTTCATATTTTTTGTAGTAGCTATTAGTAGGTAGGTTTTTGTTTATAATTTCTTTCGTTTAAAAATAGTCATTTAACTATCTAAAAATATTTTAATAAGTACTTGAAAAGATTAGTAGCACAGATTTAAAATTACGGTACCTACTAAAAAATCCTTGCTGTGTAAAACAATTGGAAAATCCTTATTGAAACTACGAAAATGCGGGTTGCATTAGAGTTTAATTAATTTTCACATTATCTTAAGTGCTTTGCAAACATACATTATATGAATAATCCAGTAGTAAAAGCGGGCGAAGCCGCAAGGGGGTCGCTAGTAGAAGATAAATCACGGTGTTGGGTTTTGTGTTTGGCAGAGTAAGTTATGACATTTTGTTCTCCGCTTTCTGCTCATTTGTCGGCATATTAGGTGTTGAGTATTTAATGTCGAATTTTGCTTTGCTAAGGCAAGCGACCACAACTAGCCAGAGATCTTAAGCCAGAGTAAATTAATTGAAAATATAATTTAAAAATTGTTTTCGATAAGTGTTACCTTATAACTTGTATTTATTGTATCTAACGTACGTCTGTCTGTCTAGAACTTAAAAATTTCAATTAAAATTTAAAACATCACTTATACAAATCCACTTTCGTGATTTTGCAACACTTTTGAATTGTCAAAAGATACGATAAATTTACTAGAGCAGAGAATATAGTCGCGTCTTATAGAACGGAGAGAAATAACGGAGTGCTTTAGCACAATATCTTTCTGCCTTCCCGGCTATATACGGACGAAGTTTAAAGCTACTAAGCTTCGTTGTAGAGTATGAGAAAATTTCTAAATAACTTTACCCTAGCAGTATTTGCTAGTAGTTTTTGATGAGCGCTAGCATACAATTTATATTTAACTGTATCTAACTTTTCTGGAATATAAACACGGGAACAACTATTTAATTTGGTAATTCTTGGGATTGTATAGCTTAAAGCTGTTGTCGGTTGCTCCGAAATATTGAATTCGTTTCTTGGATAAATTAATATTTGATTAAGGAACTTAAATGGAAAATAAATAATACATTTTTTATCTACTGTTTAGTTCGCATGTTTCATTTAAATAATAAAAGTGATGTTATAATGCCTACATATTCGTATAGTAGCTTCTTCGCGGTAATCTTGAGTTTAGCGCTTTCAACCAAACAAATTCTTAAGCTTTATAATATTAGTATAGAAGTCTAGATAAGATGAGATTTGTATTTTTATGGGGGTTTATTATACATATTTCTAACTAATTGAATACTTATAATTAATATGCTAAATAATTTTTAGAAAGTCATCCCGGGGCGAACTATATCTTTAATGACAATATATTTTTTGCGTCCCTGCGTTAGGACTGCCCTTACCACACCAAAGATAGAACAATATTTTTTCTAAGAAAACCTTAAAATTTTTAAGGCTGCGACTTCGCACCTCCTTGAAACCGTCCAAGCGCTCTGACCACTGAAACTATCGGTGTCCAAATGGTGTAACTTCGAATCCGAAATATACGTTTTCTAATAAAACTTAAAAAAAAATCAAATTATCTCTCCAAGAAAAATACTACAGTTTACAATGAGCGTTTCAGCTGACATATAAGTATATATATTATAGCATAAGAAAGTTGAAATAGAGGGTGTAATTTTTATGAGGTGCGCTCAGTTGGAAAGGAATTTTTGATATTTTAACTTTAGACACGAAAAATGGAGACAAAGTTCTCTTTGTGCGAGAGTCATATCTCATTCATAGCGTGGGAGAAATTGCATTAAAATTACTTTCGTAAACATAACGTATATAAGTACATACATAAATGTATATAAACTTTAGTCTAGCGTGGAATTTAGGAATAAATATATTCTTTCGTAACTTCAAGCTGTAGCTTCCGCACATAGTATAGCAGAGGGAATTTGGGAACCTAGTGGTCTCATTCTATTAAAACACGTTCATTCCCCACTATTCGCCGGATTTCCCAAAAATATTTCCTTTCCTAAGTATGGAATAATATTTTAAAAACGTAAAAAAAATAGTTGTAAGTTAAAAAACTTTTTACTGAAAATCGAACTTACAACTATTGTATAATACAGTCGTCTCGCTTTAATAACGTACCATAATATTGTGGAACTTGTTACTAACACCTGCACGAGATCGCCGTAGACTTGAGATTAAATTCCTTTATTTCTATAGAAAAGAAAATATAAATATCTCACTTGATCTACTTTAGAAAACATGTAATATCTTTAGTGTTTAGTGGTGATATAACTCTACTCTCTTTTATACAAATCGAATTGATTTAAGTATTTTCAGTTTATTTTATACATAATTGTTTAAAATAACTTAACGCCAAGGCTTGTCTTGTTACCAGAGCGTAGAAATGAAAATAATTCATCTTTCCGAGTGGTACTCTAACCCACAACCCACGCGCTCACACCCTTGTGCCACTGCGCAAAGATGGTCTCTAAGTTATTATAATATGTTTCTAAATATAAAATAACTTATTCCGTTTTTTATTTGACAAAATTTCTTGATCTTCAGTACAAATATTGAAGAAATCACCTGCAAATTGTGTACACGTATGTACCTGTACTTAGAGCTCGCGCTCAAATATACAAATGATATTTGCGTTACACACATCAAACATAATCGTTAAGAGCAAACAGGCCGCCTGTAGAATATATCAAAAAATTCTAAATCTAATAAAATATTTGGTCTATAATGAGATTTTTGTCGATAATATATTTTTTATATTTATAAAATACCATTTTTATGTGGAATAAGTCTCTGAAAATATTTATTACATACCGGGTAGGCAAAGGGAACCTGGGAACCTAGTGTTAGCATGCTCCCTTGCCACTAAGACGCTTCCGTTCCTCACTCGCTGCGGCCGCGCAACGTTCATCGCCTGGATGTCAGAACGAGAAATTGAAAACTATTAAATTTTTCCCCCAAGTGGAAATCGAAACCATAACAGCCGCGCTTAAAGTCGCACACTGCGCCATGACAGCCTATTTATACTCGTGTATTTACTTTTAGGCAGAGAGTTACCAGTGTCGATGCTTAGAAACCAATAGAATATTATGGTTTAATTTCGTCGCTTTGTATAAATAAGAATATTAATAATTAATAATTATTGATATTATATGAACATTATATATTTTATATTCATTATTATACGAGTTTTATGCACATATTATATTATAGCAATTGCAATAAGTTGTTTTATTAAAAAAAGTAGTTCAACAGTTATAAGAATCAACTTATTGAATTGCTACAAAACAATACAAATTACATCGATATGAAATAATTGATGGAAAAGTAGAACGAAATTGTATATACCTATGTAGGTACATAAGACTAACGAGTAGGTTACACCTTGAGGTTAAAAAGGTGTAAAAAACAATGAAAAACAATATTATCGTTGTTTTTTTTTTGTTTTTAACGATGAAGTCGCAGTGGCACAGCATCTGACTGTAAGCGCGACGGTTTTAGGTTAGATTCCCGTTCACATTTCAGGCAATTTTTGGAGACATTGCGTTTTGAAAGGAGTATCTTTTCACTTAGTTCCCTATGCCTATCCTACTATATGCGGCATACATTATTAGACGGTTGTTATTATAATAAAAAATAATATTTTATTTTGTTAGTGTAATAAAACAAGCTGCGGCGTTGGGTTCCGCCCATTACTGGCAATCTTTACTATATTCAAAAGATCAAAATAAAAATAAAATTATTATTTATTTATTAAACTAAAATATTTCTATATTATCTACGGACATACTACAAAAATGTTTACCAATAGCTGTAGAATATAAAATGAAATAACGTAAAGAGTTACATACTCTTTTATCCTGAGATCAAAGTACTTGGAACGTTAAACCAAGATCTCATATGCACTTACAGAAAATCACACCCCTAAGCTCGATTTATTCGCACCTATAATACTCTTGGCTCCACTGAAGCACAGTTTAGAAGTGTCTGATTATACGTTATAGTAGTCAGTTTGATTATCAGCTTTTGTTTTTTTCTTCAGTTTTACGCATTATGCGGGATAGTATCTACATTGTTAAGATATTTTCTTGTCGTCTTCCTGCAAGAATTTTGAGACATTAGGTGAAATGGTGGAAATAAACGCTGAGTTTTGTTTTAGCAGAGCGAGGAAATGAAAATATTATATTTCCCCGTGTCTTTTAAGTGACGGAACCCAACGCGTTGTTTACCACCACAGGGCAAAAGAAAATAATTGAATTTCCACTAACTCTATACAATGGTAAATTGGGAAACTAAAGAGATTCGTTCACTAGATGTTAAGATACTCCGTTCCCCACTATTTGTCAAATTCTGGAGGCATTGCGTGTAGAAAGTCAACGCCAAGCTTTACCTCGTTGCCAGAGCAAGCAAATAAAAATATTTAATATCCTCGAGTGGGAATCAAACCCACAACCTGACGAGTTTACACGCGATTGTGCCACGAGTGACTTCAATTATTTTAAGAAGATAAATTCAAATTATTGAACCGCATTCTGCTTATAGCCCAGGAAAGGTAAATATAATCTGAGCGCTGTATGTAATCTCATCATTTTCGTTCGTTGCCAAGTGATTTGGGATTAATTCCAAGGAATACTGTAATCCACGAGTATCTTAATGTAAGGAATGGAAAGCTTAGGGATAGATATTTTGATAGCTTATTTTTAGCTTCAGAGGGAACCTGGGAACCTCGTGTGTAAGTAAGATACTCCGTTACCATTGATACAATTCTGTTCCCCATTTGCCGTAGAATTTTGGAGGTATTGTGGGTTGAATGTCGGAATTCAACACCTCTTCATTTTCTTTTTTTTTAATGAAAAAAAATAAACAGAGTACCTACCTATCTAGTAAAATATATTCTGTTCTTTTTTATTTTGCCATTTATAATTTATATCCAAAATATATGGGGTGTTAAATACCCTTATAAGTATATCAGCTTCACGCTGTAACCCGCACCTAGCAGGATAGGCAAAGGAAATCTGGTGATAAGTAACGGAATACCCGTTACCCATTTTCCGCTAAATAATGCAGGCATTGCGTGGTGAGTGGCGAAACTTAACGCCGCGATTTGCCACGACACTAGAGCTAAGAAATGAAAATATAAATTAAAATAATTATTTAATTAGAGTGGGAATGGAATACACAACCAGTCGCGTTTTCAATCACACACGTGCCCCTACGCATTATGGGACGCTTCCTATAAAAGCGTGCCGAAAATGGTCGAAACAAAAGTCGTAATTTCAAAGTTCTGTTGATTGTTCTATATACTAGAATAGACTATCTTATCAATACAACAAGATTTTTATTTTTGATAGCAGTTTAAAGTATCCAAAATGACCTTCAAACAATACACTTCGATATTTCCCTATTTTCCATACTGCATATAGCGATATTTAAGCGTTAGTTTCTTAATAAATTTCTATTGTAACTATATTTATGTTATACATTTTTATAAAGCTCATTGTTTCTTCTTTAAGAAAATATAATTAGTGTATAATAAAAACCTATATTTAAAAAGATATCTTAAAATTTTTAGAAGTGTTATATTTTAACATGTTCATATTTTCAATTGGAGTTTTCACTGTTGCCGCTGGCTGCCGCTGCCGAGAAAAATATATTTATGTATACTACAACTATTCAAGAATTAGGGGAAAGAATAAAATTTTGCGCATATTTGCGCCATTTTGATTTAGAGCAAAAAAAACAAAATGTAGTAAAATGTAAATTTTTGATATTTCATTAATACTGCTTTTATTTTAAATAATTGGCGTTCTATTTAGTTCTTTTTTGTTCTATAAGTAGAAAAAAACTATTAGAATGTTTATTTTAACATGAAAAATATTAATATGTCTATTTTTGAAAGAGCATATTTGTTTTGAAATTGACATTTTTTGTGGTCATTCCAACCATGAACATGATAAAATTATCATTTTTTTATGTGAATAAACAATATTATGTGAATACAAAATAAAATATTTAATTAATTTGATGTAGTTTTGCACAAAACACTTTTCTGGACAAGTATAAAAAGACCAATTATAACTAGTTGCTTTCATTAGAGTAATCGGACCCTTCCGCATTGTTTCTAATACTGTTAACTTATTAAAAGATATACATATATTTTGTGCAACATGAGTGAATTCGCTTGCAGTAGACGTAACTTATGCACTTTTATAATTGAAGGGAGAAATACTTCTGAAATAGAAAACTTTTAAAAGGAGAACTTCAATTTGTCGTCATCAGACGTACAAACTATAATGAACAACATTCAAAAATTTTTTTATATAATTCTTCAAGCTATGTCATTAGGACTTGCTGTGAATGTCGAAAAATTCGATCAATATACACTTAATACAGCGCAATTGTATGTTAACAAATGTAACAAGTATTACATGCCTCCTTCGGTGCATAAAATTCTTACACATGGAGCTCAAATTATACAGTACTATGTAATTCTTCCTATTGGGCAACTTTCTGAAGACGCTCAGGAAGCAAGACATAAGGATTACAAAAGTATCTAACGAACTGTTTGACGAAGCTAAAGAACTTCTGCAAATCACAGAATAAATTCCTTGTTTACGTCACAATTTTTATTAAAATTATTTTTATATTACATATGATACATCAGTTTTTTGTTTAATAGCCTAGATTTAGTATACTTAAGTTACTTTTAATGACTTAAAAATAATATTATTTTTTAAACATCTTAATAAGCTCTTATTTATGACAATTTCTAACTTTGATTTTTTTTTATTAAATAACTCATGACTTTTATTGATATCTATTTTATGTCATTGATAGCAAATATATTCAAGTATATATATGCAAAATTTCAACACTTTGCGATGAAAACTGAATGAGTTACGGATTTTTGACACGAAGCGCGTCCTTCCGTCCCACTGTGCTACGCCACGACTGGCCTCCTATAGGTAAAGCGTATATGACATTTCAAAATAAAATTTCCATCATATTAAATGTATGTCTGTCTCACGTTTATAGTTAGCAGTAACAAATATTTTATACCACCAGTTAAGTGCCAACTCGCAAACAATAGGTTATAAAGGCCCCGTTAAAATACAGGCTGTTCCATATTGAATCTCCAGTAACAAAGCGTCGTATGTATCGATTTTATATGATGCAGTTTACTGCATTATATGTAGATACATATATGAATATTAAGCTTATATGGGATCACGGAGAGAATTAAGTGATTGTACACTTTGTATTTTTGTGAGTGTTATTTTTCTAGGTGATCGTAGGTCAGCGACCGATTGATTCGATTAATGTTTGAATTCAATATCCAAGCTTTGGCAAAACTTTTCAAGTTCTACCACTCGACACGAAATATTCGAGTTCGGGTGGTAAGTGTAATGTCTAGGCAATGTGTTTTTTCGGCGTAATATAATTTTTTTGTTTCAAATTAAAATAAAACCGGCTAAGTGCGAGTTTGACTCGCTATCCGTTATCTATAAAAATAGCTATTTCACGTTTATTTATTAGGATCCGTTTTATATATTTATTTTATTCTCTGTTTTAGTATTTTTGGTTATAGGCAACATCTTCTATTTCATTAATTAATATATAGAGACGTTGTGTGTTGAGTGGCGAAACTCAACGTTGCATTTTACATTGTTACGAAAGCGAGGAAAATGAAGCTTATTCATTCTCCCTAGTGGGAATTGAACCCACAACTCTCAATAGTGCCGCTGCGCCTTCACCGTAACTTTTTGTACTAATGTAATATTTTATGTAAAACTAGTATTTTTTTATTCAAATTTATGCTTTTTTTTTAAATAAATCGTAATAATTACTGTTTTGTAGCAACTCCGCCAACGTCACTACAGCGCGTGTGTCAGACTTTTATTTAAAAAGTTTAATTGATCTAAAAGTTCTTATAAAGTCGTTATGAATAAATTTTATTTCGAATACGAGTTTCAACGTAGCAATCATCTGAAGGTCTTTTTATGTAAAATAAAAAACTTGGAAATTGTGATCTTTTTGGAGGAAAAACTTTTTTACGCATTTTCTGTAACTAATTCTATATAGAGTAGGTCGTCATCCTCACATCAGTCTTTTGATGACCGATGGCATAGGCATAAACCTCCTTTAAGGACCTTCATGCAAGGACCTTCAGATATTAAATGTCAGTTTTTTATGGTTGAAATATCGAAATTTTCCACAAATTATTAGCAAACTAAGCCAAGAAAAACATTGATGGTTATCATAAATACCAGCAAAACCCAACGCCGCGCTTTATCTACCAGAATGAGAATATGAATATAAGTATAATTATTCAGCCGAATAAAAATCGAACCTAAAACCACGTTGTATTTACACAGACGCTCCCTATACCCTCAGATTATATACATAAACACATTGCAATACCATAAACAAAGAACAAAATTGAATAACAAAAATAACATACATATAAAGACTACTCAGGTCACTTTTTCATACGAATCTGGATGAATGGGAGAACGAGGCAGAGAAATACCTACGTGGCTTATTACCGCGTTCCCGACCAACACAGTGATATATGGATGAATTTTAAAAACATTGCTTGTCCATTTTATGAGCGTTAGCGGAAATTTCATTACTGTTGATATTTATTTTTTAAACAATATTTTTAAGGATTCTTTTTACATTATATTTGATTTAAATTCTTGTAAGTTAAATCAAGGATTTTATAACAAAAGTTATGTATTTTATTCCTGTTATCAGATAGGCTTCGATTGAGTTTCGGATTGATAAAAACTACGAAGTATAAGAGATTGAAAGGAGTCACTATTTGTTTTTCCTTTTAATTTTACCAATTGTTAAAGAAAATAGACAGCTTCTACATTTTCACTGTACACCTCTCTTTCGTTTAATTTTAGAGACATTGCGATTCGAGTGGCGTAGCTTAACGCCGCACTTTGCACCGTTAATAAGGCGAAGAAATGAAAATAATTCTATTCCCCAAGCAGGAATCGAAAACACGTTGAGCTTAAAATCAAACATGCTACTGCTGCGGCAAGACGGCAAATTTAAACTAGTGTCAGAAAAATATAGTTAGTTTACTTATCCATTTTATTCTCCAAATTGCTTATCTTATATTAACTAAGCAAAAGCTTGTAGCTTAAACGGCTTAGAAGTAGTTTCCTGTGTGGGTGCATTTTTGAAATGCTTTTAGAAGCTAAAAAGATTTCATTTGATTTGTGGTTTGGATATTTTCAGAAACATAACTCTGTTTTCGAAAGTATTCCACACTACAGTAATACTACAAAGATGTTTATATTTTTTTAAATTATAACATTGCGGCGTTAAGTTCTGTCGCTCGGTACACGGTATGTCTCACAGACTGGCGGAATGTCTAAGTAAATCTCATCTTGTATTATATTATTTATTCTGTCTTTCAGCTTTACGATGCATCCCGCAAGTAGCGAAGTAGGCAGAGGGTAACCTAGTGTTAAGACCTTTCCCCACTTCCCGCTGAATTTTTGAGGCAATACTGACAGGCGGAACTTAACGCCGCGCTTATTCATTGGGTCATTTAGCTTGACCATACAATTAACCTTTAACATTAACATCAAACTCACATTTGACTAAACACGTCCGCAACAAAACTAAAGTACACTGACTCAATCACAGCGGTCGCGTTAGTGCGATTGATTTATTTCGAACTCACTATCCAATACAAATGGACCGCAAACAATTGCTTTAAATGATGCTTGTTGGTATTGCGTTAATCAAAGCTTACTAAATGTTCATTTAAAACTACATACTAGTTCTTGCTTGCAGCTTCGCCTCTACGGATGGTTAAAATAATTAAGAGTTACTAATGATAGATGATTTTTAGGTCCCTGAGGTATCTATGTACCCCCAGGTACTAGTTGTTAAGACACTGTTCCCGTTCCATTAAGACACGTAAGACAGTTCTCCAGTTTTCGTCAGATTTGGGATTCATTGTGTGTTTAGTGGTGGAACTTCGTGAATGGGCACAAGCGTTCCGCCACTCAACAAATTGCCTCCCAAATTTGACGGAAAGTGGGGAATGGACTTAATAAAAACGGAGTATCTTAATAGTAGCTTCCCAGGTTCCCTCTGGCTACCCTGCTATGTGTGGGATACAACGTGAAGCTAAAAAATAGCGTTTATAATTATATAAAGCTTAAAGCTAAATGCATTTAAAATTAAGTTTCAAGTATAATTTCCAATACTCAGGTCATTTAGTATAACGTTGAGAACACAAAGGATTTTCACAGAGCAATTTAAGCTGTTGAAGTCATCTCATCAAATTTTCGATTAAGTAAAATTTGCTTTTGTCCATACAAGTGATGTAGCGTTCACCATTATCGTGTGCTATATAAATAAAAATATGCAAAAATATCTTGGATATATATATTTATGTTTCCCTGGTAGATAAAGTATCTCTTCCTTCGCATATAGAACTTATGTGAAATTGATTAATGACGAAAGTGTGAAGTGCGAGTCGTGAGAGCTCTATGGAGATTAAGGGTTCCATATCAATTTCAGGTTTTTAGTTTTTTACAATTGGCTTGTTAGTTTTTTCTGTAATATATATTTCCATTTTCTGATTTTGTTCTGTATTTATATTATAAATTCTAACTTTTTGAAAAATTTAATAACTAGGGTGTTTGGAAATACCCTATAGCTTTTGATAACTCAGCGATTTTCATACAAAACGCAACAAAAACGATGCATTTGCACTCATAATATCTTTTAATACATAGTCATAAATATGTAAACTCTGGGTATTTGATATATATCAAATATAATAATTTGATAATTTCAGCTTCAAACCTCTACATGATCTTGAGATCACACAGGTCCTAAAGGTACCGTTTTTTCTTTTGAGTAAAACTTTTGTTAAAAGTAAGTGATGGAAAGCACAATTTTTAGAGAGCTTTCATCAGTTCAAATATCATATATATCTAGCAAATGTAAGAGACAAATTAACTACAAATTAAAAATAACCAAAATAGTACTTAAAATCATTGTTTTTTCAATATACCCTCAAAAGTTCCATTTAAGAACAATGTTAGTACAAGTAAAATAAACACGTTAGTTCGCTCGACCAAAGGTGGCTCGTCTCACATAATCGCGAGCAAATAAACAAATACTGAAAACAATGTTAAGTGGTCTCAGAATAGTAGTGAGTCAGTCAGTCAATTGAAATGGTATGAGCTCTTTGGTTTTTATGGAAGAAAATATAGAGAGTAAATTCTTAAGAAACTATATATATTATACTTAAATAATAAAGAGAGTTGTAATGTATAAAAACTAAAGATATAAATATTTTACAAAACTTATACGAATTGAGACCAATGTAATAGTTTCTGAGATTCGTGCGTTCACCCAAACAAACTCTTTACATTTAATATATAAGTACACAGGCTTAGATGTATTAAATCCGACATATTATGAGCTATCAAGATTATATCACAAATTACTGAAACCATAATCGCTTAATTAAATTGTAGTTGACTAGCCACATTATAAATTGTGTGATAATTTTGAACTAAATATTCAACAGTTATTACACGTATATTGACTACGGTTACTTTATAACAGAGGTTTGCTCTTTCAACGACTTCAACTGCGCGTTTCTGTTCACCAGATATTTTTTCCATAGGTGGCTACCGGGAACCTGTTTCTATAACGTGAGCCAAGCCTTTTAGGGGTACGCAGACCAAGTGGAACTTATGGACCGGTAGATGTCCGTCCATACTGCCCACTAAAACCTCATAGTGCTCCTTCTTGACCGTTAAAGGCCGAGGCTAAGAGAGCCAAGACTTCTTCCATAACCCAAGCGACCAGTAGCGAAACAATATTTTCTTAATTCTCGAAGAGTTCAGAGTTGCAGAACTCCATAACATTTTGTCTGCAAGAAGACGAAAATAAAATTGATTTAAATATAAAATAAATAAATCAATATATTTAGAATATTATTGTTTCACCCAAACATATCTGGTCTAAGACCTAAGTCAATACAGCCGATGCAATCTACATCTGAGGTTGGCAGTGACGGAACAACGCCTGTTGACGTTTAATTAGCTGAGCTATCAATAGTGCTGTACCTGTTCATATTATTTAGAGATAGCAACTATAATAATACCTAAATTCTACATAATTATAGTAAATATGTAGTTACTAATGTAAAATTTATATTAAATCTACAATAATCACCTTGGGGCCAGTCATGGCGCAGGGGCATAAGCGTGTGACTGTAAATGCGATGGGTTGTGGATTCGATTACCACTAGAAGAAATAAAATATTTATTATTTCATTTATCTTTCGTTTTTTCGATCTAACAACCATAACACTAGGTTACACCACTAAGCTCGTAACGTATAAATAAATCGAAAGTGGACCCGTAGTGTCTCAACTCAACGTTAATTCTATCTACTTCGATAAAAGCCACTGTTGCTTGAAGATAAATTGTATTCCATGAAATTAACGGTAGCACGAACACGGTATGAATACTTAAATCTACTTTAAAATTCATTTATTGACTTCTACGTTACCTTATTCATTCACCATAAATGAATTATTATTGTGAAAAGCCTATAAAATGTAAATTCAGACGATGAAAACCTTAATTTTACTTATACTTATCCCTTCAAAAAATGATTGATTCTTATTATAATCCTCCTGAACATTTTTTTTTAAGTTTTATGTATTTCTCAGAAGGTAGTCATGGCGCAGAAGCGCAAGCATACGCCTGTAGATGCGACGGGTTGGGGGTTCGATTCCCACGTGAGAAAATACGAGGAATACCTCGTTATCAGGGCGAGGAACTGAAAATATTAAAATTTGTTATTTTCTCGCTCGGTTAACGAGGCAACCGCAGCGATGAGTATCGCTAC
The DNA here is from genome assembly GCA_016802625.1 of Heliconius numata. Lineage (NCBI taxonomy): Eukaryota > Metazoa > Arthropoda > Insecta > Lepidoptera > Nymphalidae > Heliconius > Heliconius numata. The sequence goes on along the minus strand of JAEBDU010013508.1, from coordinate 31,308 downwards.
TCAACACTCAATGTATTCAGAATTATAATAGGTACAGAGTATCTTAAAGCTAAGATAAAGGTCCCTGGGTTCATTTCCGGGAGAGAATTTCCTATGCTAAAAAATCTTGAAGCATTGTTTGTTAAGTAGCCTAAACTAAATATAACATCCACTTGCCTAACGCTAAGTTAGATATAAAAAAATATATAACTTTTACTTTAAAAAATAACGCTCCGCACCTCCTTGTTCGAAGTTGCCTCTTAACTATATTTCTGCAGGAACTGTCAATACCAGCTGTTCATAAGACTCGGGAGTTTGTAGTTTGAAAGTATTATATCGCGTGAAATATTCAAAGACTATAAGTAAAGAGAATTTTGTTGCTTTTAGAAATCCCGGGACTGAAATCTATGTAAATTATTATTATTTACTTTTTTAGCTTCACCCTACATAGTACATAGATATCATAAAGATAGGCAGAGAAACATAGTGCTTAGACACTTCGTTCCCAATAAGACACCTTGATTCCTTGCTTTCCGCCGAATTCTGAAGGTTTTTCGTGTGTGGTGGTACTCAACTCTGAGCTTTGCCTCGTTATCGAGGAAAGGAAAATATTAAATATTTCATTACCTCAAAAGGGAATCGAACCCACGATCTGTCGCTTTTACTGTCGGACGTTAGTGTTCCTGCACCACAACTGGTTTCAAAGGGAATGGAAATAATTAATAGTTCGGTATGATACATTCTAATTGCGGGATACAGCTCAATGCAGCTATGGTAAATTAAAATAATTTAAATTTAATCATATTCAAAGTCCACAAAATAGCGTTTTTCGTTAGACTATGTCTTTTTACGCCACGATAGGTTCAAATTATTTTAGACCAATTTAAATAAAAAATACCTTTATAGTGAGGGATGTAAATGCAACGGTTGTGGGTTCTGTCTCTCTGGAAATGAAGTATTTATATATATTTTCTTTTTGGTGACGAGAGAATGCGCGGCGTAGAATTCCGCCATACCCAATGTCTCAAAAAACCATCAGATAGAGGGGAACGAAGTATTTTAACACTAGGTTCTCTCTGCCTACCCTTCTGTATGCGGGATACAGCGTGAAACTGTTATAAACAGTTTTTTTTAAAAACTACACTTTCAGAATCAAATAACAAATCTCTCAACATATTTGCAGTATTTCAAGGTAGGCAGGTACTAGTATATTGTATTTCGTAAATAGCGTCTGCTATGGAATAGTACACGGTTGCGCGATCAAAAGCCGCCTTTGACTATAGGGACGTGAACGTGCCTGCGTTAGGTTACATGATGCCATTGATATATTACATTCTGTTTGGAATACTACCTTCTATATATAGTACGAACGTATCCATATATCTATACTTGTATTTGAGGCCAGTCATGATGCCGGTGCACCAGTAAATGTCTGTAAACGTGAGTGTTTGTGGGTTCGATTCACATTCGAGGAAATTTCGATTCTAGAGTTCACCGTTCAACACGCAATGTTTTAAAATTTCAGCGGAAAATGGGGAACTAAAGTGATTTAATGGAAACAGGTTCCATCAGGAGTCTCTCGCTGAGGAAGCCTAGTGTTAAATTATGCTATATACAGGGCACAGCATAGAGTTAAAGAAGTATAGTATGAACTTGCTATATTTATTAGGATTATTTAGAGTAATATGCATTTATGTAGAAACTTTTGCAATATTACATTTAAGACAGAGGCTCTCACTCCCTATTAGCCTATTAGGCTTTCTACCTACTCTGCTATACGCAGGATACAACGTGACACCTAAATAAAATACTTTATTAGCTTTCCGCTAAGCAACGATTAGAATTTTCCGCCATTTTTAACGAATTCTGGAGGCATTGATGATATCAACACCTCGCTTTGTCTCGTTATCATATCGAGGGAATAAAAATGTTTAATATTTCATTTTTTTAAGTGGGAATCGAACAACAAAACCTTTGCGTATTTACAGTCACACGCTTCTTCTCCTGCGTCAGGACAGGCCTGAACTTACTATATTATGTATAAAATTTATACGAACGTTCAAAAAAGCAAGCTCACAATAATAATTGTTGTTTATATAACTTTTCGAGTAAATCTTTTTTTAATGTGCGTTCTTTCTAACTACGAAACTTTTAATTAATTCTCCGGTTCTGCATCGCCCAGTTTTTTGTTTCGCAAAATTATATTTATTAATGCTTCTGCCATTGTCTCTTTTATTTACTACAAATTAGATATTTTAAGTTACATTAATTAAAAATAATTTTGTCAGACGTAATGTGGTCAGAAATGCGCAGGGGCACAAGTGTACGCGACAGATCGTGGGTTCGATTCCTGTTCAAATTAAAGATTTAATATTATCATTTCTTCTTGAAATATTCAATAGAAAATGCCTCGAGATTTCGACGGAAAGCGAGAAACGGAGCCTTAACCATAGGTTCTCAGGTTGCATTGTCCGTGTAACGAAAGAATTACTTATAAATATATTAAAGACCATCATGGCGCAGTTCATGCATGTTCCATTTCCGTTTAGGAAAGTAGGGAACTGAGTATCTTAACACTAGGTCCCCTCTGCCTACCCTACTATATGCGGGATACAGCGTGAAGCAAAAGTATAAGTAAGATCAAAAGTACCGACCATACCTACGTGAAAAGTTAAAATCGTTTTACGGATTAAATATTTTCTACATATTCGCTGAGTTCACAGCCCTTCAACTTGAACGAGCATCGAACGCTCCTACTGACGTTTAGAAATGAATGTGCAAAAACAGTCCGGAAACTAAATAAATGTCTCTTGCAGCGAGGAAATGTCACTTTAGTTAAAGTTAAGATTATTTCTAGATATTTTATTTCTTCTTTATTCTTCTTCACTTTCCCGCATAGTATGATCGACAGAGACAGTATAGTGATAAAGACATTGCTTGTAGAGTGGGGAAACTTAACGCTGCGTTTTATTTCAGCAAAGCGGGGAAATGAAAATATGTACGGAAATATTTATTCGATGTACGCTACATCGCTTATATGAGCGAACGGCTCTTACGTAATCGAAAATTTGATGAGATGAGTTCAATAGCTCTAACAGCATTGAATGCTTGAAGTCAGGATCGAACCCACAGTAATTCCTTTTCAATAATGACTCTGCCCCGTGAATTCATTAGTATATTTCCTCGAGTAGGAATTGTACCCACAATCATCGCTTTTAACAGTGTCACGCTTGTACCCATGTGCCAGCACGGCCTCTAGTAGAAGGACCTATGACAGATTATTAGAAAAAGTAACTATGGAAGATCGTTCATACTGTTATTATCAAATAGGCAAATTTTACATTATAAAATGTAAATAATAAAAAAAAATTAAATACACACCCGAAGGCGGAACGAGGTTCCTAACCATCGATGGCGAGGACTCCGGAGTAGGAAGGAGGAACCTCTTCACCATTCATATTCAATACAAATATTTAAATAACTATATAATATTATACTATATTATTCTTTATTAAATTACGAACAAAAGCACAGATATATAGCTTAGTTAATTAAAGCGACAAAATTAAGACGAGACGATGTTTATTTGCTAATGAATTAATTTCATTTATATTCTTACTGTACTAAAACGTGACTGTGGTAGCAAGTTAACGATTTGGAATATACAAATATAAGAAAATGTTAATTTACTATAATAATTTTAACCTATCATGGCAATAGAGTATAATATCTAATTTCAAATATGATGGTTGTAAGTTCAATCCCGTGGAGGGTAAGAGAGTAAGTTTGATTATATTTAAGTGATTTTCATTTCCCCACTCAGCCAAAGACAAATGTATTAATTTTCTTGATTCGTAAATTGAGAAGAAAATGGAAAACGGAGTGTCTTAACACTAGGTGTTCTCTGCTAGACGATGAATATAAATAATGATAGTAAATTTACTTTAATTATAAAAAAAATACAATATTCATCAATTTTCTTCAGCTGTAAGTTCCACTGGCATCATTCCAATAGATTGAAGTTCGACAGTCGAAGCAGAATGTTTTCTTATCTTCTTTAAAGAACAACGTAGCGTCGGCTCAAACTAAGAAAGATCTCGCCAAGTGAACAGCCTTTAACTGAGAACTTTGCTTTTTTCAGCCGTGCCAAGTTTGTAAGAAGACGGTATATATAGGTTTAGGATGAAATAGGTAGGAACAGATTCGAATTCAAAATAAAAGGTTATTTAATTTTGAATTCTAGTATAAAGTATTAGATAATAATATCCATAACATTTAATTAATTATTTAAAATGTTCATTTCTTCACTCTGGTAATGTGGCAAAGCATAGGGTTGAGCTCCGCCAATCAATACATAATGGCTCCAAGAATCCAGCGGGAATTGTCTTCATAGGAATGGAGTGTCTTAGCACTAGGTTTCCATAAACTTATAAAGAAAAACTAAATAAGTTGAGTAATTTCATCTGTGCCTTATGTCAATCACTTTAAACGTTTATATGAACATATAGATACGAAGAAAAGAATATTCTATTTCTACTATCCGCTACACATCTCTTGAAAAAAAAAGCATTTTATTTACAAAACAATTTTATATTATTTTACAGAAGCTGGAGGTCTAAGAACGACAGAGTTGAACATAATACCGAGGGTTGTACAGAAGGGTAGGAACGTGACAATGGCGTGCATGTATCAAATACATCAAAGTGAAATTTACTCTGTCAAATGGTACCGGGGCACCCAGGAGTTCTATAGGTATTCACCATTAGAATCACCCACCACACGAGTTATGCCTGTAAATGGGATTAAAGTTGATGTAAGTATTATTTTTATCCTTCTAGATCTTAAAAACAGCTTCACGCTGTATCCCGCACACAACAGGATAGGCAGAGGGAACTTATTGTGAGGATACTCCGTTTCCCATTTTCCGCCGTATTATGGAAGTATTGCATAAGTGGCGGAACACAACACCGAGTTTCGCCTCGACATTAGAGCAATGAAATGAAAATATAAACGAACCTAGTGAACTAATTTAGAGCTAATTTAGTGTAAAGACATTCCAATTTCCAATATTCTTATAAGCTTGCGATAATAAGTGATAAGTATCGGAAATCGATGCTAAGTTTGATCAAATGAAACCCAGTAAAGCATAATATTTTTAAATATAAAACATTCCCTCAGTAAGTATCGAACCTACAACCACCGTGTCGTGTATACGACGAAACAAAGCTAAGCTATATATTCGTATTACATTATATAGAATGAACGTTTAATCTCTTTATCCGCGAATCGCCATTCAGAGCCAAGAAACGCGCGTTTATTGAAACACGCCTTTTGTTTTATTCTAGAGACGTTTGAAGGAATTATACGGAATAAAAGTGCAAAACATAATCCCATTACCAACGTTTCAAAGAATTCTCTTTAAAATTTACAATACTAAAATGTTCTTTTATTTCTGTTGTTCTTATACTGATACCTTTTTTGTCACTAGCGTGTTCAATTTTATAAGGCAATTTCTTACTTTATAGCGTCCGACTGTAAAACGTGACAGGTGGGTTCGATTCCTACTTGAAGAAATTTAATATTTAATATTTACCAGAGTAATGACCGCGGCGTTGAGTTCCGCTACTTTACATGCAATGCCTTCAGAATTCGGTGGAAAGTAGCAAAAAAAGTTATTTTTTGCAAGATAATCCTAATTTCATTTATATAAAAAACATTTTTTAATACACAAAATTTCTTACAGAGGTTAAACTCAAATGAGACTCACGTAGTTCTGATACGAGTGACGCCGGCGTTAAGCGGCAACTACAGCTGCGAAGTGATACAAAACGCACATACTTTCCCACACTACACCGCCACCAGTAGACTTGATGTTGTTGGTAAGTTTTCCTTATTTTAAGCAAAAGAGAGTTTAGTGAGTGTATTCTCCACTTTTCGTATATTTGGAGACTTTTACGTTGACTTCGAAGCTAGTTTTTTGTTCTCCAAGGGATTGCAGTCCAGGGTTCTAGGTTTAGTCTAATAGGTAATAAGCTATGCACATACACGCAGATGAAGACACATACAGACGAACAGACGGAAATTGGGCGAACCGATTATTTATTTTGATGTACGGAACCCTATAAACATAATAAAAATATTTTATTTTACTTACAAACAGCATATTCGCTTAAATAATACAAAATTTGTATATATATATATATATATATATTTGTATATATTTTATAATAATGTCAGCCATTTAAACTACGCTACAATTTGCGACGATCACATTTAAAATTGTCGTACATTACTGTAACTTGTTGTGGTTATAAAATTTTGCTCTGCTATCAGTAATTTTCATAATAATATTTTAAAACGAGTTAATATCGATATTATTGTAAATAAGTTTTTGTATATTTTGTATGTATGTATGTTAATCGCTACTTTAATGGCTGTAGTTTTATTGTAGTTCGTTAAAATTGCAATAATGTATTGAATTCTGGTCAACTAAAACTGTTAAATTTCAAATTATAGGCTAAGTTAGTCTTTTATTACATCTTAATATAATAAAAAAAAACAATGCAACTAAATTTAAGTAATTTATCGACAAAAACTTAAGATCTAAGCAAAAATATTATTTCAGTTAGTATTCCAAGTTAGTAAATACAGTCTAGACATCTAGAGTCTCTGTTGTTTATCGTTATTGGAATAAAGTAGTCGTCTTATATAACCATATAAATATTTATATATGATTATAGTTCAAACTATACGCATTAAGTAGAAGATTAGAATATATTTATCGATATTTTTACTTAGAAAACTAGCCACTAGGCAGCTAGCATCGAGTCTTAGTTGGAACGGAGTGTGTTAACACTAGATCAACTTTCCCTTCTGCCATGTGCGAGAGCGATACAGCGTGAAGCTAGAAAAAAGATTAAAAGTTAAAAGTCAGACGTTTTTCCGCTACAAAGATAATTCACCCAACTCTCTCTATGATATGTATGTATAGTCTTTATTGTTGTTCTCCAGTACTCAGCGGAACACTTACAAAGGAAACATGATACCTCACTCTCTTTGAATGAGACGAGACCGCAGTTTCAAATATCTTATTTTGCTTTACTAGAAGTAGAAAAATGATTTTATTAAAATAGGTAAAATTGAAATTGAAATAGTATACTTTTCAATTTTAAGAGATGCACGTCATTGATTTTGCCATTTACCTCGTGTTTTCTTAAATTCAGATGAAAAATGCAATGGTTGTAGATTCGATATCTACTCGGTTAAGTTGTTTTCATTTTCTCGCTTAGCGACCAAGCGTTGGTTCGAGTTGCACATGAAATATCTAAATAGTACGGAGAGCCTTATTACTAAAACGAAAGTGAATGTGAAGGTAAAAAAGGAACATTATTTTTATTTAAAACAAAGAAGAAATAATAGCTAATCCATCAAAACTAAACAAATAAAATTCAAAAACTCAAGTAAAGTCATGCAAAAATACTAGTATAGTATAGAACATATAGTATTGAAAGTTGTGTACCAATATTTATGGGTTTGTTTTGCGTGCGACGCCAATAAGTTTGCTAGTAAGTGCTCAGTTTCAGCCAGATAAAGGCTCTAACGGTCGGGACACGTGATTTTGGCCTTTATCGCACTCTGTAATGACATTTTTACGATCGTTTGATTCAGATAAGAGTATCGCTCGAAATTATACAGCGATGTATTGAAAAATTTTAAAGATTTTGATGTATTTTGACCAGATTTCAAAAATGGGAGTAGCAGTTTGACTTGTATGTTTGTTTGTGTAAAGTAAACAACTATTTTTGATCGGTATTTGGAAGTTTGCATCCCAAGGTCTTCTTCTGCTCACATGGCATAAACCTATATACTAAAATTTCTGTATATACGACTGTATTGCCTTTGCCTATATTTTCACCTTAAATTCCAAGCAAAATTATGAATACCAGATAGTACGACCGTGTTCGCAATACCGAAGTTCCACAACGAGCCAATTTTGGTGGCGTTGAAACGTATTTAATGTGCTGATAGCTGCGTTGGTGTGGTCACAATCACTTACATCCAGAGAGCGGCTAACAAAATGTATCTTTTACTCAAGAGTTGGAGGATGGCAGTCTAAGATATGGTCCATCACTCTTTAAGTATAGAGATGTACAGAAATTTCACATAGAAAGGTGTAATACTGAGTCGTCACTATGAGTATACAGCGTCCTAGATGATGATTGTTCAACAAGAGGTTTTTGAGGAGATGGTTGTGAGGAGCAGCAAGAAGAAAACCTTGACTCTAGGCAGGCAACAGGCCCGTCGAATCTATCTACATTGCGTGACGTTTCATATAATTTTCTAAACAGTTTGTCATATACATGTCTTTTAAGTACACGCGAATTCACTACGAGGAGCTTTTACATTTATAATAACAATAATATTAGTAGGATAGGATATACAAAGAAAGATCTTAAACCATTTTTCCGATAAAAATAATGTCTTAAAATATACTTCATGGAAATACTGTTGCTTTATCTTTTTTGTAAGTGTAGCTTAATATTATTCTTTAGTGAGATTATCAGTACCTACTTAAGTAGTTCTCAGAATTAATTCTACTAAAATTATTTTTTTACGTTGTGAAATGGTTGAAGTGAAAAATATTCATTTTGAAATACTATACGAGTATATGTTATTGTTTCGTATTTAATATTTATTTCGTTAATGGCCCTTTTAGTTTCAAATGTGAAAAAAAAGCACTTTAAAACTCAATTATGTTAGTTATTTTTTATTAAAGCACTTACTACAAGCACTGTCTGTATTCGATGTAACACTGTTATGAAAATTTAAATTATTATAATTTATATTGCTAGTTGTTTGCTCAGTCTGTAAAAATGAGATACTTATGTGAAAACAAAATACTCCCGTATATAAACTCCCGCTTAAGGACTTAACGCGGAATTAATACGACCGTATGTGTATTAATTTCTGATTATTTTCTAATTAATCTATAATCTATAAGATTATTGTATAAACGTGGAGTAAACATAAATTAATTAAAAAGTCTTAAACAACGAATTAAAGTGGAATTCCCGGTTGGATTTGAATCTGTATCCCTTTTAATTCGTATCTATACTAGTCTAGTCCAGATGTATCCTGCATAGCAATAAGCAAAGGAAACCTGTGAACCCAGTGTTAAACCACTCCGTTTCCATCAAGATACTACCGTTCCACATATTCCGCCGCATTCTTTCCATACTCGTCACCAGAGCGAGAAAATGAAAATATAAAATATTTAATTTCCTCGGATGGGAAGAGAACTAACAACTTGCTTGCGTCCAACAACTGGTATCAGTCAGGGAATAAGATATAGTATATAGCATCTTATTACGATTATATTATTCAAATGTTATTAAACTTCAAAATCTCATCGGATAAAACCTTTTAATAAAATTAACATTTATTCATATTATATTTATCATTTTTTTCATATAAAAATATAATATAAATAATATAAGTTTCTTATTTAAACATATTAAACTATTCAAAGTTGGTAAAGCACTCAGTCTTCGCAATACATTATAAACAAAAAGTGGGGGTTAACAAAGGATCTTGCCCCAAATAACTTCTTACTTGAATAATGTTCAACGGTGATACTTTTAGTTAAGCTCTAAAAGATGTTCTTACCAGATTAAATTGTTTTATCTTTGTAAACAGTACTCAAAATTTATATTTTAATTTTAAATACGACTGAATGACTTTCAAGTTGTAGGCCAGTCCTGGCGCATGGACACTAAAACTGACTGTAAGCGCGATTGTGGGTTTGAACACCATTTGAGGAAATGAAATATCTATTCTATTCTCTATTTAAATTGATATTTTCATTTCTCCGCTCTGATGTCTGTCTGAGGAATGAAATGTCTTAACACTAGGTACCCTTTGCCTACCATGCTGTGTGCGGAATACAGCATGAAACTCATTTAATCTTTGATTTTTTTAATATCTGTTATCAGGTATCGGTGGACTTCGAGCGATCGAGCTAAGGATATCTCCGCCGGTGGTCCAACGGGGTTCAGATGTGACCTTAGCTTGCCTATACGAGCTGACCGACGCACCGCTCTACTCAGTCAAGTGGTATAGAGGACGCCACGAGTTCTACAGATATTCTCCTACTGAGACTCCTGCTACGAAGATATTCCCCTTCGCCGGGATCAATGTCGATGTAAGTGTTATTTATTGCTTTTATTGTTATAGTTTTATTTTATTTACACACAGTAAGTTTAATTACTAAAATAATATCACATACAAAAAGCAATTATTCCAACTAATTTTGATGTCAAAGGTATACCAAAACATAGTCCATTGTTTTTAATGGTTCTGTTTTTGATAAAATTATACACAAATAAATTTCTAATAAGTAAAATAACGTTTTTAAGAATAACACCTTTGTCATATACCGCATTTTCCATCTTTTACATACATCTTGTCGCGACGTTGAGATCTGCCACTCAACACGCAATGCCTTCTTAATTCATCGAAATGTGGAAAATGGAAGTGTCTTTATGAGAACCGAGTATGTTACCAATAGGTCCCCAAGCACGCTCTAAACCTGCTATGTGCAGCGTGAAACTAAAAAAATATATAGAACGTTCCCCCCAAATAAATCGAAACAAGAACTATCACAATCACTTCTAACACTAAAACAAAACTAAAATACTTTCTAAAGACCAACACCAATTTTCATTGGTCCCTCAAGATTTTTCATAAAGGCATAGCAAGAAGTCTTAGAGCGTAAACGCTAAGCCACCTCTAGGGAGTCAGCATTTAGGTTACGTACAATTTGTCTTACACGTTTCTGAAAGATGTCAAGTTTGTATCACTGAATACTCTAAAAGGGTTCAAGGGTTCTTACGTGCGTCAAGTTCTTAAATAGCTTTGTACGTTTGGAGGAAAAAAACTAAAGTTTTAGTAGAATGTGTGGTGATCTAGGTACAAGATTTATTTGGTAGTTTTAGTAGTTCTTAGTGAAAGAATGCACTTTTTAAAGCTTCTGCTTACATCCTTGAGACAGTCGTAGGGTAGCGGCACAGCGTCTGTTTTAAAAACGGTAGCTGAAAAAAAAATAAACCACTAGTACAAGCAAAAAAATGGAAAAGAAATAATTTAAACAGCTGCTCTTGTATAATAAATAATATTATTACGAAATACCATAATTTGTTTATACAGAAACCAAATTGGCGCTGTCCAAAACAGATGCAGGTAGCCATTTGTCATTCGCGTTATTGTAAACAGCATTTACTTACGGTTCCCTTTTGTAATAATTAAATTCTTAGTTACCTCTTGGTGGTGTAAGATATAAGATGTTATATTTTTGGGTATAATAGTGTTTTACGTGAAACCTTGTATGATGTATATTATATTTTCATTTCCTCACTCTAATGACGAGACTACCGTATTGAGTTCCGCCACTCGACACGCAATGCCTCAAGGATTTGGCGTAGAGTGGAAAGGAGAATGAAAATGCCTTAATAGCAAGGAGTATGGAGTTCTCTTAACTCTCCTGTCTCTATCTACTGAGATGAAGATGCTGTAAACTGCACATATCCTCTATTTATCCTGATATGTGCGGTATACAGCATTTTCAATCTGTGTCTCGCTAAAAACAAGATAGGCAGACGGAATCTAGTGATACGATACTCCGTTTCTTAATTTCCACCAGAGCGAGGAACAAAAAATAATTAATTCCGCGTAGTAAGAATCGAATCCACAACCGCCAAGTAGTAGCAGGCACTGTAACCACAAATATTTTACCAGCGAACTCCGCCATTTCCTTCAACTTAAAACATTTACAAAGATACACAAAGCAGGCACGCTCCGACGCGCCTCAACAATATTCTAGTAATAGAGCGTAATTGTTTTGTTAAGCTCCTTTGTTGCACTGACGTTTGAAATGAAACAATTAATTGGGATTCCATTCCGGATATGATACACTCAATTTTATTCCACGAGCACTTTATTTATATCTGAATTCCGGATTTTCGAGGTTTTTTGCTGTATACTTTAATTTATTCTTGTTTTTTGGGGTTTCGTACGTTTGGGGTTTTGAAAAGAGCAACTTGAGTTTCTTGTCGGCTCTTCTCAGCAGAACTGCCTTCCGAACCGGTGGTAGCTTTTTGTTCATATGTTCATTCGACGATTCAAAAGTGCTTGTTATAAGTCTATTTGAATAAAGAATATTTTGAATTTGAATTTATAAATATGATAGGGATCTGCCTGTTATTTGTTTTGCTCGACCACCTAGTTCACTTCGCTCGTTATAATTATAAAAAATACAAATAATAATATGAAGGAAGCAAAAAAGAAAACAAAGATTTACGTGTATAGCAAAATTCTATTTTGCATATGCAGATAATTAATTCTCGAAGGAAATCGAAACCACTGAAAGAAAATTACTATTTTCATAATACATAAAATATAAAATGCAAAATGGACAATTTCCGTTCCTTTGTTGGAGAAAGTATTCGAAGAGGAATAACTGATAGTTTTTTTTTGTTTGATATATGTTTGTTTGTTTATATTGGATTCAGTGAGATTTGAAGCTACATTATTACATTAACCGATGCAAAAATCAGAGAGGGTTCTCAATTTGACGTACCTATATTGTTTTAGGGTTCCGTGTCTCAAAAAGAAAAAACGGAACCCTTATATTAAATATGATAATTGTTTTTTCATTGGATAGGATATACCCCAAAGATAGTCAAAAAATCAACAAAGATGAAAAACATACTTTATATCCTTTTTATTTTAATGGCCTAAAATTGTTGTTGACCTGAAATGGTTTTTGCAGCGTCACCGGTCGAGATTAAACTTTCTTTCTTCGTGTTAAACTCGTACCTTTTGTTTAAACAAAGAAAGCCCAAATCTACTTCCAAAGCTTCAATTATAAAACGTTTTCGTCTACGGCGTTCAGGATCAAAGAAATTTCCACAACACGTAATCCCTGCGTTCCTGCCAAAGGATAGTTCTTAGGATTTCGAGAACATTATCAAACTTTTATACTTTTAAACTTAAGCCGTTAGAGATTGAAAAGTTTAATTATGTGGGTAAAAGTATATAATAAATATACATTCATCTATATATTATTTACTCATTGTAGGCGTCACAAGCATCTGACTGTCAAAAATACTTTTTGAGTTCCATTCCCACTTGGGAGACTTGACTTGACTTTCTTCGCTCTGACAACAAGTCTAAGCGCGGCGTTGAGTTACGCCACTCAACACACAATACTTCGAGAATTCAGCGGAAAGTGTGAAACGGAGAGTCTTAACACTAGGTTCACTCTGTCTACGTGCAGAATACAGCGTGAAGTTAAATTGTGTGAAAAAAACGTGATAAAGTTCGATATGTAAATATTAATAGAACATAAACTGTGATTTAATATGAAAAACTGTAGAAAGATTATAATCACCATATTGAACAATACCTAACAATATATTAAAAAATAACTCTGGAAAATGATACAATTTCTCACTTTCATACAAAAAATAATGAGTCCGACTCGAATTAAATTAGAAAATTTGTCTGCAACAAGATTATTCTCAAGATACCTAAATCATGGTTGCGTGTTCCACTATTTTTGTAGGAACAAAGTACTTTTTCCCCGTCCAGAGCTCAGCAGATGTTCATAAATTTAAGAGTTTCTCATTTCCGCGATAATAACTTCACGGGTCATTTTGCCCCCATTGTCTGTTGGGTACGGGTTAATCCGAAATAAGCAGAAAGGGTTTCCATATGTTTTTGTAGAAATTGCTGTTTTATACAATTTACTTTGAATTTTAGAGGATATTTTTTTTGGGGAGAATAGAGAGAGCATTGGTAGCGCAGCGGTCTGTCTGACGGTACACAGATCGTGGTTGTGGGTTTTATTCGAGGGAATGTATTATTTTAATTTAATTGTTCTGGTATTGCGCGAATGGCAAGGTCTGCAAAGGGAACCTAGTGTTAAGAAGTTTCGTTCCCTACTCCTCACCCAATTTTCAAAACATTTTATGTTGAGTGGGCGTTGCGTTTATTCTTGTTAGCAGGGCGAGAAAATGAAAATTTTAATTTTCTCGAGTACGAATTTAATCCACTACCTTCGCATCTACAATCAAATGCTGCCACTGCGCCAATACGGTCTCAATCATCAAAAGAAACATGTGGATAATTTGTATATACATAATATATTTGTATTCAGTATAATACACAAATGATTGGGCCCTCCACGGGATAGAGGGGTCGCTGTATTGTGAATATTTTATGTTTCAATCATAGATCTGTCTTCTTCTATTTAGATGTTACGTTCATATTACGAAAGATATATTATTTATTATACATATATTTAGATGTAAAGGCTAGTCGTGACACAGTGGCACAGATGTGTCCTGTAAACGCGGCAAACAGTGGGTTCGATACCCACTTGAAAAAGTTCTGCAGAATTCAGCAGAAGTGATATAATGGAAGCAGAGTATCTTGACACTAGATTTCCAGGTTCCCTTTGCCTCCCCTGCTATGTTTGGGATACAGTATGAAACAACTACTGTACTTTATTAAATTGCCTTGTACCTATCTATTATTCAATCAATGAAAGAAACTATTGCAACGCTACTGTAGAAGAAAATCTTTTAAAAAAACTAAATATCTCTTTCTAGCGGACAAGATTTTCGAAGTTTTTGCACAAATCCCAAACTGAATATATGTACTTCTAAATAATATATTATACGACTAAATACGATAGTAATTTTGATATTATAATATACACAGAATTCACACAGCTAATATTACATTGTTATTTAGTAGGATTATTATTACTGAGGTAGGATTTCAAATAATAGTTAATATTCCCTTTATGAGTATCATTCATCATTTCATACACTGTTTACTGTTGAGTCTATTGTAAATTATTACAGTCGTACACCACACGTGTGTTGTTTAAAATGTATATATATTTGTTACTAGTGGGCGCGCGCAGCTTCGCCCGCTTATTTGGACCCTTAGGGGTGAATTCTAGTAAACCATGAAACATGTGTTCAATTAAATACTTTTAAAAGCCTAAGTTTCAAATTTTATAAAATTCGGTGGCCATTTAAAGTTTTTCCCATACATACTTTCAACCCCTTATTTGCACCCTTAGAGGGATAATTGTAGAAAACGATGAAACACGTGTTCAATTAAATACTTTTAAAAATCTAAATTTCAAATTTTATCAAAATCGGTGGCGATTTAAATTTATTTCCATACAAACTTTCAACCCCTATTTCGCCCCTTTAGGGTTGAAATTTTTCAAAATCCCTTCTTAGTGGATGTCCAGATTACAAAAGTAAACATCTGTCTAAATTTCACGTTTCTACGCACAGCGGTTACGGCTGTGCGTGCGTCTTACCTCAGTCAGTGAGGACAAGTCCTTTTATATATATAGATTATGATAATTATTATATTATTCTTGTGTTATTCTATTAAATATCTAATCGCGATTACAATCTCTCCGGAATTTGGTAAAAATATATGGTTTAAATTTCACGCAAATGAAGTTACAATAACTAATTTAAGTAAACTGTGGCCGTTCTGACGCTAGCTGACTGTAACGTGAAGGTTATTGGTTCGACCCCCACTTAAAAGAATCTCCTCCAGACTCTGGCACCAATTCAAAAAATTCGGGGGAAAATAGAGAACGGAGAGTCTTAACACTAGGTTTCCTACCTTACCCTGATGTGTATGAGGTACAGCGTGAAGCTAATTTAATTAGATTTTAAGTACTCCGTAAAAATTGGAGGGTACATATTTCGGCTTATCAAACATAATTTAAATCAAATAACATTTATACCTCATTTTTTTCTTCATCTTTACTGAGCTATTTGTTTGTAGTGTTGAGTCTCTAGCATTAAGTGGCAATTAGTATGTTACAGAATTTTACCCTTTCGTGGGTTTTTAAGTCCCGAGCAATGTTCGCGAGAGTGGTATGGAAAGTTATGAATAACTTTAACTACGTATTATAGGACTGTTGTAAACATCGTACAGTGTTGGTTGATGCTGGCTGTATCTGTAATTGTTTTTATAGTAATTTTTGTATAGATTGTTTTTGTATGCTTAATAGGTATTTTTAAGAGCAGCAAATCTTTCAAACTAAGCATTTTTTTTAAACTTAAAATTTATTCATTATACAAGCTTTTCAATCCATTAAATTTCCGAGACATCGCTTATTGAGTGGCGGGCCTCAACGCGCTTAGTCTACTATATGGAAACAAAAATAATATCAATACATCAGTCATGCGAGAGAATCATGATATATATAAAACTTTCAATATCAGTGGAGAATACGAGTATATTAATACTATTTAATATCACACACACACAGTCAAAACATATCGGAATACTTTACACCAATATTTACAATTTTTTCACTAAGTTCTAATTTTGTCAACAGCTGGCCAGATCAAACCAGAGCCAAGTTGTTTTAACGAGAGTGAGCTTCGGTCTATCAGGTAACTTCAGCTGCGAAGTCACAGCCGACGCACCATCGTTCGCCACGTCTATAGTTTCTAATAATATGGAAGTTGTGGGTAAGTTGACCAAGTTGGTGAAATTTCCTTGTGATTTCTATTTATTTGTTTAATTTTTATGGTATTTTGTAGAAACCTTAAGCTAAATCTATTAAATATAAAAAACCTTTATTAGTTTTTTCTGTTTCGCGTTTTATTCCGTAAAATGCAGTATACAGAGAGAACCTCAAGTGAAGACACTCCGTTTCCCAATTTTCAAGTGACAGTGAGAAAAATGATTCCAATAATTCATTAATCCATTGAAAAATTCATTCCAAGAAGTGATGATGAAATCCACAACCACTGGATGAGCTAAAGAGATGAGATGGATGTATCAGCTGTTATGGTCGTTATTCCATTGCTTCAAGAGTCTTTATTTTTTTCTAAATATATAATATTATTTTATTTAAGTATATTCGATTTCAAATATTATTAATGTTCAATATAAATCCTTATATAATAAGCGTGGGACGATCAAATGCCGAAATATGTACTTTATTTAGCACATTCGTCGTATCTTTCGATTTAATCTATTTACATACTTTTATTATGAAATATGTTTTTTTTTGTTATAATATTGATATCTTTATTTAAATAGATGTGTATATCTTTATATTGTCTGTCTGTCAGCGTGACGTTTTAAGAGTCGAAAAAAAATTATTTAATCCTTATTTTTGTGCGCAACTAGAACGTTCGATACGATATTATGAAAGAACTGAACTGAACAACAGTTAAGTTTTGCCAATCAACACGAAAATTTAAGGGTATTAGGCAACGGAGTGTCTTATCACTACTGTTCCCTCTATCCTACTATATACTAAAGATGAAACTAAATATAAAATGTTCTTTCTCTAGTTCTTCCGCCATCATCACCTACAATCCAGACAAGTCAACACTACTACATGCCGGGCGACATACTCAGAGGCAACTGCAGTTCTGGTCCTAGCCGACCGCCTTCCGAGCTTACCTTCTATATTAATGATATACCTGTAAGTATTATGAATTTTTGCTTTTCCATTTTTTTCTATATGTGAGAAAAAGAAAATAGTATCACTGTTAGCTTTGAAAAAATATTATATATCAAAAATTTACTTTACAAAGGGAGTTTATAGTGAAAATGGGTAGTTGAAATCTCATTAATTATACTTTATATATATTAACCGTAGAAAACAGAAATTTGGCATAATTTTCTTGAAAAGTGTAGAAAAACACTGAGAGACGTTTTTCATAAATTATTTCCAAATCAGGATAAAAAAATAGTTTTTTTTACACATAAGCATAGCTTTAGGCTACATCTGTTATTTTATAAAAAGAGTCAATATATTTGTTATTTTTACAATTAATTATTATAAATTTAACACGAACTATTGTTCTATTTTCTTGGATTTCATCAGAATATAGCTTATCTGCTGAAACGTATTAAAAAGGCTTATGAAATATAGTATCTGGAATTAAGCTTTAACAATTTAAATCTCTACATAATAAGGGAATTATATTTATTTTCGTAACTACGTACGAATGTAGTACGTACGAATTTTCTGTCCCTGCTATGTGAGGAAAAGACAGGAATTGCGAAAAAAAATCCATATATGTAAATATATTTCTTTTAGCTCCTTGCTGAATCCCTTATATAGCAGGGTAGTCAGAAAGCTAGTTCTAAGAATCTCAGTTCCTCACTTTTCAAACCTTTCCACAATTTTCAATAAACTGTGTGTTAAGTAGCGGAACTCAACGCCGCGTCGAATTCCCCGAGTGGGAATCGAACTGCAACCATTTTTTTTACAGTCAAATGCTGTGTCGCTGATAAATGGTATACTTTTCTCACTTCCGTATTTTATTCAAAATTGAAGCAAACTAAACCATGGCAAATATAATTAAAATTAATCATAGTTAAATAATAATTCAACGTAGTTTCAGTCAAAGAGACTATAACACGAATGTAGATGAGCAAAATTACATTCAAGCCATAAGAAAGTTGAAGCTGAAAGCCGTACTTAATACATTTAAAATATAAATTCTCACTTTTCTATTCAAAGTTTCTACTTGGCACTTCCTCACAAATTGTAAAATCCAATTCCCTCGAAATACTAAGTTGCAACGTCAACATTTAATTAAGCTATATTCATAAATCTGGATCCTTTATCCATTATATCCTTAAGAGCTGCGATCACACAGTGGGACGGTTCCATATTCCAATGGCCATATCGTTCCCTTGTTCCAATATTTAATATTTTTATTTTCTCGCTATGGTAACGAGGCAATGCGCGGCGTTGAGCTCGGTCGCTCAACATGCAATGCATCTATAATTCAGCGGAAACTGTTTTAACACTAGATTCCCAGGCGGTGGAACCACTTCTAGAAAAGGTACTTTCGTAAACATGAGATAACACTTAGTGAATTATAAAAATAGATTATAAATATTTAAATAATTTTCTCCCACTTTATTGAGATTACATAAGACTAATTTAAATACCGCTACTTGTAACAAAAGCGAAAAACGGAATATCTCGTCACTAGATTCACTGTATCAACCCTACACCCTGTATACGAGTTAAAGCGTGAAGCTGCTAAATCCGTTAAATATACCAAGTTTCAGACATATTTCCTTCAAAGTTCCAACTTCATTGTTTCGTTCCGTTCCTTCATTATGTTATTCCAAGACACCCGCGTCTTGAAAATTAAGAGGGAACAATAGTTCGGTTTCGGTCTGGAAATGAGGACGGAGGGAAGTACTCGTTCCATTAGTTTCGAACATAAGATCTCTTCACTTTCATACTGTTTGTGTCTTCGTGGAGTAATGTGGAGTGTTGATTTTGCGCTATTTGCTCTTATTTCTTGTGAAATCTTGGTGTCGTTTGCAGTATATTGACAGTTTCTTTACATTGTTGTTTTGTGGTGTTTTTTTAGATAGCTTTTTTTGATACTTTGACACCTGAGGTTGTGGTATAGCGGCACAGTGCCTGATGGTAAACGCGACGGTGGTGGGTTTGTTTTCAACTCTTTAAAATGAATTGAATTATTTTTATTAACTCATTCTGGTAGCAAGACCAAGTACAGCGTTGAGTTCCGGCGTTTTGAGTCATGGATCACTTAAAACGTCTTAAAGCCAAAACGAGAGTATGCATTGTGAAGGGTGACGCTGTTTTTTTACATACTTTAAAATAAATTCCATAATAGTACGAGGAATCCAATTGAAAATAACCTCTCAATAAACGATAATATTGAAAAAAATATTTTTATATTAGATACAGTCCATAGAGGAAGACTAAATTAAATCATATCAATGCTTATAAAGAACCTGCGGTGAGAGTCATCTCGTACACTGAGAATATAATATATATGTATCATATAGAACCCATAGCCATTTCCATTCGTCTACAGAAGCAAAGACATAGTCAAAAGATAATGATCATATAAAATATATAATATTTAAAGTATAGCACTTTGTACTGAAGTCGCAAACGGACTACAATTTTATATACAAGCCACCTCGAACACTCAGTGCACTCTGTGTTTAAGTACTTTTTACTTATAACTGTATTGAACTGTATTTTTTTGCTTTTAGCGACGCAATCGTAGATTTTATTATAAAAATTACTGCTATATTTTATTTTTCTTTATAATAACTGAATGTGTGTTCTGGTATTTATAAGAAGATTACTTTCGGTATTCTGCATCTTTTGGATGGGCCTTTTTAGGTCAAAAAAGTTCTAAATTATTTTAAAGCTTATCCAAAAAATATAAATTCTGTTTAATTAATTAATTTGGTTTTTAGAGCGTGCCAAAAGAAATACACACACTAGGGTTTAGTTAGGTCTGTTTCTAATCTTTTAATTTTCTACTTACAAGTTAAATATTAAAGAGTGAAAAAAACATTTCACCCGTTTCCGCGTGGCGTTAAATTCCATCATTCAATACGTAATATTTCAAAAATTAGGGCAAAAAGTGGAAAACGGAATGTCTTAACACTAAGTCTCTGTCTAAATCTAAAAACAAAGGACTTAGAAAAGCTGAATAAACTTCATCATCACAAAATTCATTTAAAAAAACCCATATTAATTCCCTCATTATAATTAAAGCTACAAAGTTATAACACATTTCACTATGTACAAGGAATTTCTAACGCCTCCAACGTTTATCATGGATAATGAGGAACATCCGCAGCGCGACGTGCTTTGTGCTGCAAATTAGATCTGGTATACAATTTTAACTAAAAACTTAGTTATTGACGTAGAATATTATAAAAATATATTAAAAACTAATAATTTAGTGTATTAGTGTTTTGTTTAATTTTGTGATGTGACTCAATGTTTTTTTGTGAGGAATTATGCACGTAATAGGGTAGACAGAGAGAACCTGGGAACCTAGTGTAAAATACTATATATTCCTATTAGGATATTTCTGTTTCTCAATTTCCTCCGAATTTGCTTCGTTACTGAAGAGTAAAAGTATTTAATAATTAATTCCCCCGAGTGGGAATTTAACCCACATTTGTCGCGTCTACAATCACTTGTTTATGCCACCGTGCTATTACAGCCTCAAATGACATTTATTTACAGATTATATATTCATGCACTATCCAATTAACTCTCTCTCTCCATTTCACGGATGAACATTTTATTTTTTAATAAATTTCAAAATTAAAATCAAACTGACAACCTACGAGAAAAACATAATATATACAATTCAGATTTGAGTGCTTTAATATCAAAATCATAACACAATTCAGGTACAAAATGGTACAGCACTGCACTGTACTGCACTGAACTGCACTGGTAGTATTTTCGCAGGAACACTGTTTATCATAGCTAATGAGTAAAGTCCGCAGTGTAGAGGCCTCGGACGCCAAATTAAATGCTCTTTGAATGTTGGTATACTCGTACGTACGTTTTTACTAAAAGGTATTATAACATTAATAAAATGAAGAGTTTTTAAACTTCTTCTATATTAATATAATATTTTTGAGTGCGTTTTTGATGGTTGATATATTGAAATGTTATAATTTTTTTGTTTATTTTCGTGTTTTTAAATTCATTTGAGTGGTCGTCGAGATGCTGCGCCACGGTGTCTAGCTATAAAATTAAAAAGCATTGGTTGTGAGTTCGATTCCCACTTTGTATAACAGTTATTTTAATTCCCGGGCTCTGGTAACAAGACTAAGCGCGCTTGAGTTCCGCCACTCAAGACACAATATCTCAAAAATTGTGCCCATATACCACATTTGACTTTTTAATTGTTTTCTTTTCCCTGCTCTGGGAAGACAAAGCTTGTCAATTCCGCCATTCAAAACGCAGTTTCTTGAATTCGTAGTGTCTTGGCACTGAATTCTTCCAACCTACCAGCAGGGTAATGTAATAAAAGCATGAAACTAAAAGAAGTAGTGTATCTAAGCAATTGTGGCATCGAGGTTTACTTAATTATAACTTGTATCAATATTTACACTCAACCGCGAAATAGCTTCCGTTGTCAAAACAATGTACTTAAAGCTTAGTTAAAATAAACATTGTGTACAATGTTTACTTGTTTATATTTAGATTTGTATTTTGTTTTAAGATGAGTTATTTAAAAATCACTTGGCAATTAATATACAGGAGGGACTTATTTTACAACTAGCGACGGTCTTGTGGCTTCGCCCGCATGTACCGTACAGTTAGTTATTTTCTCAACTGAATAACTTTTGTGATTTAATAACATCATCGGTATAAAGACGATCCATATTTTGAAAGCTAAAGTTTCAGCTAGTCCCATAAAATACTTATTTTATAGAAATATTGGGGCATGCAATACTTTATATTTACATATTTTTTTTATTTATGAATCGATTTAAATAAAACTAGCACTAAATGTTTAGAGGAGCTTACCAAAACACAATAGTAAAAAACTCAAGTGCATTTAAATTGGTTAAGCGTGTACAAACACACAGACAAACAGACAAAAATAGAACATATGTATATTTTGAGTTCTATTACAGTAATAAATGCTCCCAATAACAGATTTTCTTATATATCTTCCACGTACAGACCGTGTGATTTGAGATTTATTATATGTAAATATTATTCTTTGAAATTGACAATTGATAAAGTACCGGAAGAACTATAGATGGATATAAAAGAATATGCCCCTGATATAAACGGAAATGATAGGAAAAGTAGATTGGTATTTCTTATTCAATTCTCTATAAACAACCTATGGGGATAGAAAGAAAAAAAATACTATACGTTACGTTATTTTGCTGAGGATACTGGTTTTTTTTAGCTTCACGTTGTATGCCGCACATAGCAAAAGGAAATTCGTAATGTTAAGACACTCCGTTGCTATTAAAAAACTTTGGTTCGCTACTTTCAATCAATGAACTAATAATGGCTGACAATTAATATCAATTAAAAAATATAATATCTCTGAATGGGAATCGAAGCCACGACCATCTCGTAACACTACCCTACAGGCACTCCGCTCGATAATGATCTTCAATATATTCTCTCTTCTCCAATGCTTTTTCTCAATAATCCAAATATTTAAAATAGCCCGTACATTAGCTTTTATAGATGATTTATTGTCCATTTTCTTCGTTGTGAATTATAAGGGGAATCTATTATTTGTGATTGATTTATGTTCTTTTATAAATATTGGTTAATACTAGAGTTTTAAATCTGTATTGTTTTTTAGCTTTGCACTACTTTTTAAGATTATTTTGAGTTTTAATATCAAATTATCAATATTTATCATGATGCAATGAGACAGTTTATTGGTTGTGGGTTCGAATCTCACTTAGGGGAAAGTTTATATTCTTTTTATATGTATTCTTCTGTTTTAATACTAATTTATTTCTGTTTACACAGCTATTCGGGGAAAGTACTGCTGCGCAGTAGAGCTAAAGCGTGCGACTGTAAATGCGACATGTTGTGGGTTCGATTCCCATTTGAAGAAATTAATTATTTTATATTTTCATTTCCTCGCTCCTCCTCATTTCCTCGTAACAAGGCTAAGTGCGGCGTCGAATTCTGACTCTCAAAACATTCTGCCTTCATAATTGGCAGAAAATGGAGAACGGAAGTGTCTCATTAAGAACAGAGTGTCTAAACACTAGGCATCTAAAAAAAACATACCAATGAAATTTTCATTCTCATCTTATTCCAAGACACGAAATAACAACACCAACATACATTAAATTTACATTTTACCTTTATGATTTAGAAATTCTTGTTTTCATACAAAATATTTTCTTTAGGCACATAGTCGTCCGCTTCAACTTATTATACCTACATAATATATTATGTTTATTTAGCGCTTATAAAATGAATGTAAGCAACGACAAGTAGCTTTATTATTATATGAATTAAGTAGGTTTAATTAAACTGAGTTCGATGCAGGTAATTTTTATGATGGTAGTGGGTTCGGTACAATAATTTGTTTCTGTTGTTCTGCTAAGATGATTGTGAATTCGATTCCCACGCGAAGGAACGGCTTATTTTGATTACCTTGCTCTGATAAGAAGAAAAGCGCGGCATTGATTTCCGCCACTCAACACATTTCGAAACATGGAAATGTCTAATCTCTAGCTTCTCTCTTCTTACTCCTATATGCCTATATAAAAAAATACATACTTATTTATTGTAAATAAATCTAACGAAATGAACATTATTTTCAACTATATCTCTTTCCATCATCAGGTAACTCCAGGAATGTACCAAGCTCAACCAGCACCTGAAGGTCTGTTTCGATCAGAACTATACGTGCAAATCCAGCTATGGCCAGCTCATTACGAAAGAGGGGCACCCATACTGCGGTGTGAAGCAAAAGTAGGAGATTTGTATAGAGACAACTCAGCTGTCGCCTTATATTCTGCTAATAGCGATCCTAAGATAGAAAGAGGTGAGTTTATTATGTATTATGTTTTTTTTGATGAAATGAAAAGGCGGCGTTAAGTTCTTCCTTTAGGCGGCGGTGATTTTTAGTGTCTAAAAAAAACGGAAATAGAGATTGAACTCTCTATCATCGCTTTAAGAGTCTGATGTTACACCAATGCGCCACGACGGCTCAAAAAAATCAACAATCCTAAAAACCCATAAACACAAAGCTAAGCCTGGATCTCAAACACCTAGAATTGTTTGAAAAATTTTAATATTTAAATTGAATACCTAATCCAGGGTAAAGGGCATTGTTTCAAAAACAAACACGGCACAAAGGCCTCAACTTTAATATTACTATTGTTTAATTTCAGTCCAGAAAGACCCAAATACTTAAAGGTTATAAGAGACTATAATTAAGAAGCCAGCAATCCTCCACTGACCTAGATAATTTTGGGGCGTACCATTATAAACACTAATTTTAGAAAAGTAAACTTCAAAACTGAATATATTTACCTTGTTCTTTGGTGGATTTGTGCTTGTTTTCTCGAATTGTTTGAGAGTAGAGGTAGAAGCGTTGTATTATTAGAATAAGTAAGAATTTTCACTTTGCATTATTTTTTTATATCTCGACCTGGCAGGTTCCTTTTATTATTGTGGCAAAATAGTTGGAACAGCCTCCTACGGTGGTTATAGAAGGATAGCGTTTGACTACAAACAAGTTGGTTATGGATTCGATTCTCACTTGGGAAAATTTATGATTTTCATTTCTCTGTTCTGGCATAACAAAGTATAGCAAACTTAATCGGGAAAAAACAAAGATTTTACACTA
Organism: Heliconius numata; assembly: GCA_016802625.1. Lineage (NCBI taxonomy): Eukaryota > Metazoa > Arthropoda > Insecta > Lepidoptera > Nymphalidae > Heliconius > Heliconius numata. Next base: position 6,094 of record JAEBDU010013508.1, on the reverse strand, counting down.
ATGGCCTACCCTGATTTTACCCATAAAAAATATTTATAAATTATATAATATTGAAGAACTGAATTACTTTTTTTAGAAAACGTTTCACAAGCGTGCGAAAGCGACAGGTTGTAGGTTCGATTTCCATTAAAGGAAATAACATATTTAATATCTTAATTTTCACGATCTGAAAGCGCTCGACTAGCGCATCTTAAAAACCTTCCAAGCGATCTAACCACTAAGCCATCATCAGCCTACGTCGAAATTCTTATACTTTTCTTACAATGTATTTCTCATAATAACCATATACATTGTACTACAATATAAAAAGTACTTCGAGAAATGTTAAATATATTAATAATTAACTATCAAAGGCAGCCATTGTGCTGAGTATTTTAACATTGTAACAGTGAATACACTGTGAGAGGAAATTGTCTTCTCAAATGAGGCGGGAAGCTATAATTTACTGGCCTCAATGACCTCTTTGGTAGATTATTATTGCTGGGGCTTCCTGTTGATTTGCTGCGCTTTTTGGAGACCGTTTCTTGTTATTATCCCCCATTTTATCGTTATTAGTATGGGATTTTTTCTTTATTTCCAATGTAAGTGTTACATAGTAATGTTAATGATTGGGGCATTTTTTTATATTTTTGCGTTGAATTTATATGAATGTTTAGTTTTTTTTAGTTTTAAGCTGTATCCTGAATATTCTGAATTAAGCTGGTGGAACCTAGTTACTATTAAGACACTCCGTTCCTGATTTTCCACCCAATTTCCGAGATATTGTATGTTCACTGACGAAACTCAACACCGCGCTTTGTTTTAATAGAGAGAGGGAAAATGAAAACTAATTAATTCCCCTGAATAGAATTGAACCCACAACAGTCGCATTTACAGTGACTGTGCTTTTGCGGCAGGACAGCCTTTTAAAGGTGATTAGTGAGTTTATTTTATTGGACTCGTACATTTTATGGTTATAATATATTAAAGTAGTTTAGTAGTTTAGTGGTAGTAAAATGTTATTTTTACTGTTTTACTGCAACTCTTTCACTGAGGAATTTATAATAACTTTTTAAAGGTTCTAAAGTAATTTTGTTTTTCGTTATTAAAGTGCTATGTAAGATAATTTAAAACGCATTTCTAGTTTGTTTTATATTTTTTAGGAATAAGTTAATACACGAGACCAGTTATGGTGCACAGGCATAAACGTGTGACTGTAAATGCTACAAGTTGTGAGTTCGATTTCCAATCGAGAAAATGAAATATTTAATATTTTCATTTCTTTGCTCTGGTCTTGAGGCAAAGTGCGGCGTTAAATTTCGCTACTCAACACTGCCTCCAGGATTCAGCAGAAAGTGGAGAGCGGAGTGTCTTAACATGAGGTTCCCTCTATCTACCCTGCTACATGCGGGATACAGCGCGAAGCAAATAAAATAAATAAAAAGTTAATATGAGCTTATATGTTAGGAATTTCGTTGTTTGTTTTTCACCCTTATTATATTTTTCGCGTGGCCAACAGATTATTTTTCACAATACCACGATTCTATCAAATATATCACTAAAATAAAAAAAATAGGACAAATAAATATGACATATTGCAGATCATCGATACTAGCATGCGGTACTCCAAGCTGCATTCAAAACTAGAGAATTGATTCATTTTTTTGTTCCAGTGACGTCACCGGGTGCTGGAGCCAAGCTGCTGCCGTGCCAAGTTCTCCTCCACCTATACTTTATAGTATGGCTAAATAAAGTTATTGAATACGTATAGAAGTGCTCAAATGATGTCTAATTAACTGTTAGTTAATTCGATTTTAAAACAAAATGTTGGAATACCTGCTGTAATTATAAATAGGTATCTCTATAGAAATTATTAATGATAAGTATTAGATAATTGTACCTAAATGAGCTACCAAAAATGTAAAGACTAAGAATATTGTTGATTTAATATAAATTATATGTCGAATTGTGTGTTTTAATTTTGTTTCTTTTAGGGATTTTTAGTCTGACGGTTCTGGGTTCGATTTCCAGTTAGGGAATTAATATTTTCATTTTCTTGCTCCAGTAAAAACACAAAGGAAAACGAATCCCACGTCCAAAATAAACGGCTAGTGGAGAATAAAGTATTTAAAATGTAGGTTTCGTGTTTTTAATATTTTTGAAGTGTTTTTTCACAGTAAGGAACGAAAAAAAAAGCTTTTTATAGAAACGTATAAAAATTTTAAGTTAGCGGGATTTGAACCCACGCTTCTTAGAAACTTGTTAAATCTGCTAAGTATAAAGAATTAGTCTTCTCACAGTATCGCCAATACCTGTCGTATTGTTAGAAACTTCGATCGTATTGTAGCTGAAGATACCAAGTTTTAATCTTCGAGTACCGTAATGCAATCTGCTTTGAACTCAATGCTAAAATAACAAATTGAACTATTTCTAAGAACTGTTGGTATAATGTTTTTGTAAACAATATAGGGATTAGCTTAGATTTTTTAATTGACAGATGTTTATAAATCATTTGTGAGAAGTGACTGTTTGATTGTCTGACTATAAAGGTAGAGGGTTCAATTCACAATTCATTCAAGTGGTGAATGGGAGTGTATTAATGGGAGCGGTGTATCTTATTAGAGGGAAACAGCGTGATAGCAGAGGGTACGATAATGTTAAACATAAACATGTAGCAAATATAATAAATAAAGGACACACCTAAACAAACTAATTAATTCTTGCTGCTGCATTTCATTATTTTAATCACACATTTGTTTCAAGTGAGGTTTGTATAATAAATAAATACTTATTGTAGTTAAATTTTGAACTCTTTTTATCTTGGCTTGTTATTTTAAATTAGTATACCGCTATAGCACCTGTGAAGAGGTTGATGACAGTGGACGAGGGTCGTTTGTCTCTGGTTACCCCGCAAGGGTTAAGCGTGAAGGTCAAAAAAAATGTTTTCATTGCATTTTCGCTTTGAACAGAGCGGAACGAAGTGTCTTAACACTAGATTCCCCAAGTTTCCCTCAGCCTACCCCTCTATATGCGGAATACAGTGCGAAGCTAAAAAAAGATATTTTCGCTTTTGTATTTAGAAATAGCGAGATAGGTCAACAATGACATCAAAAAGAATTATTTACTAAGCTATTTACGAATTTCTCCTAAGCGCTATTTTTAACGTATTAAAATATGGTAGAGCTTTACAAAATTCACAAATACAAATAGATATGTATCTTTGTGGGTAATACTTATATTATTACGATGTTATTATGATTTTTTTTCACTCTTTCATAAGTGTTAAGGCACTCTGTTTCTCACTTTCCGCCGAAATCTGGAGAACTTAGTGCTGTGCTTTGCGTCGACATCTGAGCTTAAAAATACAAAAATATTAAATTTTTAGTTTCCTCGAGTGGGTATCAAACCCATAATTAAATCCACACGCTTGTGACCCAGCGCCACGGCTGGCCTCACTGGCCTCTACTAGGACGCCTTTCCACGAGGTAAACTTCGCCGACGACTTCGCGCTTATTTTTTGCTTAATAATCTCAAACTATGTTTATATGTACATATATATTTGAAATTGAATCTATATCTAAGTTAGAAACGATATCGATACTCCTGAAACCCTACAGATTATGAAATTAATACGTCTAACGCAAATTATATATTGATCTTACGTCACAAGTACCTGTATTTAGCTCAAGGACGAGTAGAGGTCAAGAGATTAGCTGATTTTATATAATTAAATGAAACCACTAAATACTTTAATTTTTAAATGCTTTAATTAAATTGCTTTCCACTGATATATGATTAAATATTTTAAATTCCATAACAAATTTTAATGTGGTTTTCACTAATTGTCTAGGTTAATCAAGTGGTATGCGGTTTTATTATACAAAAGAATATTTAAAAAAATATGATGTGATGTGAAGAGTGAAATAGTTCGTAAATTAAACAAAATCGAAATTTGTATGTGTCTGTAATATTTATTATTATTTTAGCTTCACGCTGTATCCCGCACACAGCATTGGTAGCAGGAACTCAACGCCGCACTTTGCCTCGTTACTAAAATCTTCTTCTTCTCGAGTGGAAATCGAATTCAAAACTTGTCGTTATTCAATCAGTTAACAGTGGTACGCTTATTGGCCTCACTATAGTAATTAGATAAAACAATTTTATATTTTTTTCATAATAATAAATTAAATCTTTTTTCACTAAGTTCTATCTGCCGTGCTTTGTAGGATAAAATGTGAACTTGTCTTAGTTAGACACATTCTAAATTGAAAGAAGTTGGAATAACAAAGTGGCATTTTTTCCAAAATTAACTCGAATACGAAAAAACAACCAGAATTTGTCCTAAAGAAACTTTTATACATAATAATTTTATTAAGAAACTTTTTCGATTAACCTTTTTCCGTTTCCAACATTCAAATATTTTATTACTTTTACACGTAGTGGTTAAATGTTGAACCATTGTTTTAGGTTCTTACTGCATCCCGCAGATAGCAGCTTAGGCAGAGGGAACCTAGCATAAAGACACTTTGTTTACCAGGCAATTGTAAATTTTCGAATAATTTTGTGCGAAATTACTGAATTCGATACCCCACTTTGTCTTCGGTGTGCCCTGACAGACTGATAAAAAAATGTTTCACAATCTTTTGAATTTTTAACAATTGCTATTTATGGCGATGGCCTTTGCCAATTATGGCGAAACTCAAAACCGCGCTATATCCTGCTACCAGGGCGAGAAACTAAGCTTCAGATCAAGTCAATTGTACCAAGTAACTATACTGCCACCTAACCTTCAGTAGCCAAGTTTCATCATGAAACAATTATCACAAGTGGATCAAATTCAATTTCTTAGATTTTATTACATCGTCAACCCAAAAAAAACTTATTAAAAAGTCATATTATAATTAAAACTAAGCGCATCTAAATCATAAAAACGAATAGAACTCCATGTCCTGGAACCAACATCATCAGTCTCCGTATAGAGGGGAAACAAAAAGACTTCGTTTGAAGCGTTCACAGGGATTTTATTGCGTTCCATGCAAATAGCTGGCGTATATCAACTTTGTCCTTACGCATCAAATGGCAGACGGTTTTTGGAATGAATTTGACTGATCACCTAATATTAACCTTTATGAAAGGAGCGTATGTGGGATATTAATGTGCTCGTGTTGTCAAAGGAACGCAAGGTTAGTAAGTTCGATATCCAGTTCGTGGAGGTATTTATATTTGGTATGTATACATTTGTGGAAAATGGTAAACGAAGTGTCTTAACACTAAGTCTTTTGTACGGGAAAAAGCGGGAAAGCTTGAAGCTGAATAAATTTTCAAATGAGATTCAATACAAATTTCACAATTTTTTGTAATTCTATTTTTGTTATATAAAATGTCAGAATAGCAACGTCACAAGCATACATATTGAAAAAGTTTCATGTTTCAGACACAATGAAATAATAGGAGCTGAAATCTCTGTATTGTTATATAGATCAAATATTTTTGGATATTAGCTTTATATTAATATAATAAAATATTTATTTTATTGACGTTGAACAATAACAAAAAATGTTTATTATTTTTTTATTTTCACATTGTATTCCGCACATATCAGGGTAGGCAGAGAAAACTCCTTTTTTATCTAATGTGAAAGGCTCAAGCGGACCGAAAAACCACCTGATGAATTCTTTAACTTGATAAAGATTTTTTAATGATGCACTGATTTGAATAAAATAATCACTAAATGTTAAGGGAAGTTTTCTTAATTACTCTTCGAGCCTCTCACACCGGCCGGCTTTTAACCCGACAATTACAATAGTGAAAACTACACTTAAATTGCTTTAGCCTATTTTAAGATTAGCTTGAACAAACGAACAGACAAAATGACAATATAAAGAGAATTTAATAAATTAATAAACATTTCCTCATTTACTGTGAAGGAAAATAAAATAAAATCATTCGTCTACTATATAAAGCTATTTACGAAATAAAGATCCTTCTTTTACAATAAGTAACAGCTGCCATATCAACATTTTTTTGTTAAGAACATACAATACTGGGTCAAACATCTGTTTGATTTGTATTGATTTCTTATGGTCTTCGATTCTTTATATTATATTAGAATTTT
>JAEBDU010013507.1:252296-263494 GCA_016802625.1 Heliconius numata | reverse complement strand
ATAATAAAAACAAAATCAATTTGAATATGTAAAATTAATGATATTATTTTAAATTTATAGATTATAGCTCAAAAAGTCCTAAGTTCAAAGCCAAGGCTATTTATTTTCCTACTTACTTCAAGCACTTGTCACAAATTAAATAACCGCAATCCACTGATTTAAATAAACAAAATTTAAGTAAATAAATAAATTATTATTAATATAATATACGTGCGTACGCTAAAACGTGTTATGGCTGACTGAGAGTGAATCGAGCAACAGATGACTATAAAGACCTTGCGCATGTGAAAAGTTGAAAATCAATATAACCTGTTGAGTTTCGCGGTTTTTTCTTTTCATGTCACATTTTTGGGCGCAGCGTTGAGTTACGTTTAACACAGTGTGTTTGGAATTTGTGTAAGTGTCTCAACTCTAGGCTGTTTCCGTGAAATTAAGGGATTGTATAAAGTCAAAAAATATGGTGATGACACTATCTTTTTTGTTTAAGCAAGTCTTATTAACATATTAAATAAAAACTCTATGTGAAAAAAGCTTCAATGCAAATAGAAAAAAAATGCAATAGACTTATGCAAGTATAACTTTTGAGTTCTCAAAATCCAGAGAGTTGCGAGAGATTTTATAAAGAGGGTGTCGATTTGAATCCTGTTTTACAAAAAGAAAATCCACTATAAGGATTTGACTTGATATGACTTTAATCCACATTACACTAATGCTAAGCAATATTTAATTTATGCATTTTCAGCTTTTTACTAACTTATTAAATACTTAACTATTAGTAATAACTTACAATTGTTTTGTTTATTCTTTCAAAATTCTTTCTTTCTGATAGCTATTCTTTCGCCTTATTTATTATTTAATACATAGTTTTCCTAATCGCCCCAACATAGTCTATATTAGTATAAACATTCTCCTACAAGAATTTATACCTACCCATATATATATACCTTAAGTTTAGTTTAGTTAGTCATCACACAAGTAAATATTTGAACTATACAGTGTACACTGTAAATATTTATATGAGACCAACGTAGAGCAGCGGCACTACGTCTGACTATAAATGCGATGGTTGTGGGTTCAATTCCTAATCGGGGGAATGAATTATTTTCATTCGTTGTTCTGGCTGTCTAAAGTACTCCGTTGAGTTCCACCACTCAATATGGAATATGCTCTTAACTCTGTTATATGCTGAATTTAAGCTGTATCCTGCATATAGCAAGGTAGGCGGTGGGAACCTAGTGTTAAGATACTCCGTTCCCATTAAGATACTTCCGTTCCCCATTTTCCGCAGAATTCTGGAGATATTGCGTGTTGAGTGGCGGAACACAACGCCGTATTTTACCTTGACACCAGAGCAAAGAAATAAAAATATTAAATATTTCATTTCCTCGAGCGGGAATCGAACCCATAAACTGTCGCATTTACAGTCACATGCTAACCCTGCGTCACGACTGGCCTCAAAGGTACATATTTGCATAATTTAATCACAATTAACTCTAATTAATGTTTCTGAGCTCGATTGTAATTCTAATGGAAAAATTACAACAATTAATACATAAATGGGTTAAATCATTACGGAAAAAAATACAATACAAAAAAGTTACTTATGTTAGATTTATTTATCTATTTCAATGCAGTTTCCGTGTAGCGACAATAGTAATTATATACGATAGGTACCAGTTATTTTACTTTATAATGTCATGTGGTTTTTTTATTCTTCTTAATTTTTATGGTTTAAGGTAGGTCAGGTCTTTGAAATTAATTTTCAATATCAATTTAATTAGCCCATATTTTTTTATATTCCAACGCAAAAAAAATATTCCACTTCAAGCCAGTCGTTCCTGGTATTATTGCGTTCAACCAAAAAAACTCTTCACCTTAATATTAATATTACTAGCGACCCCCTTGCGGCTTCGCCCGCTTTTACTACTGGATTACTCATATAATGTATGTTTACAAAGCACTTAAGATAATGTGAAAATTAATTAAACTCTAATGCAACCCGCATTTTCGTAGTTTCAATAAGGATTTTCCAATTGTTTTACTCGGCAAGGATTTTTTAGTAGGTACCGTAATTTTAAATCTGTGCTACTAATCTTTTCAAGTACTTATAAAAATATATTTAAATGACTATTTTTAGATAGTTAAATGACTATTTTTAAACGGAGGAAATTATAAACAAAAGCCTACCTACTAGTCGAGCCGTTTCGCAGCAAGGATTTTTTGATATTGTAACAACTTCTAAAATACTTATTAAAATGAAAAACAGTAAAAGACAGTTTTAATTTACATTAAATGGCCAACGTAACTAATATACTTATTTATATGCTGAGAGTAAGGGATAAGTGAAACTCGAATAACATACAGATGATGTGTCAACGGCGGGATGTGTCAACAATTAAATGCGTTTTTCTGTAAAACTATTCGCAATTTCGAATTAGTGTAAAAAGAAAATTTTATCTTCGTTTAACGTAGAAAATTAATAAAGTATTTTAAAGGATAAGGATTAATACCATTATGGAAAAATATCCCTCACAATAAAAAATATATTGAAATTACTATTTTTAGACAGAAATATGATCACTACACGTTATCCTTAAAAGATAAAAATATGCTCTCGCGGACTTTTTTGTAGATCTTATTAAGAGGAATAATACTCCAGTACATTATTTTCATGTAGTACTTACCATTAAAGCAGCGCATGGGCGAAAGTGTCTCAACGGGTAGGACTTTAGACACATTTATCGTATTTATGTTAATTTACATAAGAATGTACAAATAATAAACTGTATATAAACCTTCCCTGAGAAATATTCGACCTAATGGTGAAAACCGCATAAAAATCCGTTGGGTGGTTTAGAAGAAGAAGAGTTAGAAAGTTCAGACAGACACGAAAAGCGACTTTGTTTTATAAGATATAGGATTATATATATAGGTATAGATTTTTATTTTATTTTACAGATATTATGTGTTATTTAACAAAATAAAAAAATACAGTACCAATGATGTGACCTTATACTATTAAATTAATTTTCAAAGATATTCAGTTTCAAGGGTTCCCGCATACTTAGCAGAGTAGACAGAGGGAACCTAGTTCTAACGCATGGTGGCGGGACTTAACACCGGAACCACAAATCCTTGATAAGAACGCAAATATAAACATATCGCTTGAAAACAGGATTTTAATGAGTGACTCGTGGAAATCACAGTTTCGCATTGTTCCGTAAATGTTTTATGTTTTTTTAGAACGTTATTTATATATATGCTAATAACGTTCAATATACAGGTGTCGTGGTATGGGTTATTTCAAGTTAGTTTATATATTCTGATCTGGAAATCCCCTGAAGTAACGGGGAAATGTAAAAACCCAAGGTTTTAGTTTCACGAAGAAAGTTGTATTTATCTTTTATGTGACATAAAATCAAACGAACGTCATAAAAGATTTGATTGTAAATTTATATAATTCTACTAGAGATTCACCGCGGCTTCGCCCGCTTGAACTAGTTTTACATTATAGCAAAATATTTTAAAAATATATGGTTTTTTTTTATAAAATCTATCCTATGTCCTTTCTGATACCTCTAAGAATATGTGTACAAAGTTTCATGATAATTGATTGAGTAATTTTGGCGTGAAAACGTAACAAACAAACTTACAACCAAATTCATAATATTACAATGAAAATACTAGTGGCCTGATACAATGTACGTATCTCGTATTTTCTCTTTCCCAAAAGAAATTTTGAGCTTTTCTCTCTTACTGCTCATCTATATTTCCTAACCTACCTGTATGCCAAATTTCAACTTTTAAGTTCAACATTTAGTAATAATAATTAGCCACTAAATTATTTTCATATACAAAATACCATAGTCATACTAAAAAATCCCCGAGTACATTGTACTTTGACGTAATTACCTGCGCTTGCGCCGACGTTTGACGTCGTCAGCACAACGTCGACTAATTTCTAGCTATTCTGTAATTTAATATGTGGTGACATAAAAAAAGTAAAAAAAAACCTTATTACGCATTTTTGAAAGACTGCTTAAGCATGAATTACAAAAATTGTATTTTATACTAGTTTTTATCCATACTTTTGTCCATAATTGGATTTTAAATATTAAGTGAAATAAACTATATTATATAGTTTATTTCTCTAGAAGATGTTATTTGTCAATCGTATTGTTTTGCAATATTTCGAAATTCGGAAAATGGGGAACGGAGTGTCTTAACACTTATTTTAGTTTTTCTTTTACCTTTTCTGTTCATTCCATCTACCTACTACCCTGCTAAGTAGGAAAAAAACATGAAGCGTTTTATTGCTAATTTACAGAGATAAAACGTTCCTTTCTTTTTAGAGAATATATTTTTGATGTAAGGAATTGAAAGAAGAGAACTAACTATTTTTGTGTTTTCAGAGACGCGGGAGATATGTAAACAATAAAGAAATTAACAATACGTAGCCCAAAAATTGCATAATTAAAATTGAACCTTGAACCTTTCAGCCATCCTATCCTATTAAATTGTATCTCATATAGTTAGTTGATTATAGCGGATATCTTCCGGTTAGCAAATGTAATATTGATAGGTTTTTGATTGTACATTAAATATATTGATATGACTATAATGATGTCTGTCTATTATGCAGGCAATTTAGTTTTTTGTTTTATATAGCTATTTTATTTATTACTTAGTTTGTTAAATTTGTTGATTAATATTGTTTTTAATAAAAATGTATATTTAATTTAAAATTGCTGAAATTGTAGAATTATTATTCATAGTTTTTATAGATATGGCCTAGAGGGAACCTAGGAAACTAGTGTTAAGATACTCAGTTCCCATAAATCGCTTCCGTTCCCCATTTTCCATCGTATTCTGGAGGCATAGCTTAATAAGCATAAACAAAGGCGAACGAAAAAATAAAAATATAAAATATCTCATTTTTCGAGGAAGAATGGAATCCACAACCTGTTGCGTTCACAATCGCACGACTGATCTCAATTCATATTTTTCATTACGCGGCGTTTAATTCCGCCACTCAACATACGAGTACAATGTTAATTAAGAAATGCGTGTGCATCTAAGATATAATGTAGGTATGTTTTATTTAGGAGATATCAAGTTCGTGATTGACATTTCCATTATGTCAATTGTAGTACCTATATAGATTTATTACACGACAAAATTGCCTATTGTTCCATTTTTATGTTTTTCATTTCGAAATAATGAAGTCTATAAAAAAAAATTAAATAAATAAGTAAGTAAGATTACATAAATAAATAATGAAATATATAAAAATTAACGACATATTTTTATATTATAAAAAAAAAATGTAAATGATTTATTTCAATATATTTTTTTAGGTTCAAACTGCATTTATATATAGTAGTGCGTAAAGCAGTATAGAGAGAAGAAAACGAGTAAGACTAGAAGAGCCGAGCTTTGTCTTGTTATTCTTTATCTATTTAATTAATTTTTATATTGCAGTGCTAGTGACTAGGTTTCCACTTTCCGTCAAATTCTGGAGACATTGCGTGTTGAGTGGCGGAACTCAACGCCTTTACTTTAAGCCTATAAAAGCACTGTAAGGTCTCTTGAAACCTAGAATAATACTAGAAGTTGGATGAAATTACACACGCAGGCTTTTGAGCCACTTCAACGTAAAGTGATAAGATTGCTTTCCACTAGATAGTACTTTGAAGTGTTATTGAATACGATTATGTTGAATAAACACTATTATAACGTAGTGGAAGAGTGAAGTGAGTAAGTGAGTGTAAGTGAAAAACAGCTACGGGTTCAATATTCATAAATGATGAAATACCTATATTGGTAAGAATGTCGTAAATACGAAACGAATACTTGTTACGAAAATTTTGAGGAAAATGGAGAATGGAATGTCTTAACACTAGATTTCTCGAACTACTGATACTTATGTAATTAAAATGACAAAAGTATTCATAATTATTTTTATCATATTTTATAGTTTGGCAAAGTTTCAAGTGGAAGGCGACGCTAGAATTTATTTGTATATAAGCTTATTATGAACTAGACTTTACATCCTGTTTTGCCTGTATGGTTGACCTGTAAGCTATAACAAGTGGTAAGTTACTTAGTAGGTATTGCTTCATACACTTCTTCAAATACGTCTCCTGTGTGCAGGATACAGCGTGAAGTTGATTTTTATATTTATTTTTAACATCAGTTTCAAGGAGGTCGAGCAGGGTCGAGATATAAAACGTTAAAATTTTTATACATTTTCTAAAAAAACATGTTTTTTCAGTTACGCGCTATTCCACGTATATAAGAGAGACGGGAGAAATACTGACTAAGAAGACATACTTCGCGTGTTGAGTGGCGTAACGATTTTCTCGAGTGAGGGTCAAACCCACAACCAAACGCTTACAGTCAGACACTGTGCCACTGCGCTACGAGGGCTTTAATATTTATAACATTAATTAGTTTTAATTAGGTTGACACCTTCGTAGTGGTTTCGAGGTGACACTCGCGATGTTTGCGGTTCAAATACAATACAACAAATACATATAATAAGCAATGGATATTTTAGTTTGCGGTCAATATTTAACACCATATTGTGACACATATGACACAGTTGCTACATGCTGGAATATATATGATGAATGCGGATTTAAATCTGAGTGGGTAATATTAATTATGATATTTTTAAGATTTCCTTGTATGGTACGGCTAAAGTAGCAAATGCAACAACTTGAATTGAATGTGAAAAAAAAACAATATTTTGATGAAAAGGGTAATTAAAAAATTATCCATATCCATTAATTTTTGCTCAATTTTCGAAATATTGTGAGTTAAGCGATTTATGATATTTTAAAACTAACTTTCCACGAGTTAGAACCAAATCCACAACCGTAGTGTTTACATTTTACAATCATATACAATTATGAAATGAATAATGAATGAATGAATTGAAAAAATCCAACAGTAAAATTGAAATTATCTAACCAAAAAATAAAACCAATTAAATATTATAATTTTTTTTAAATAACAAAAGTTAAAAATAATATACCCTTGTACCTATTTATAGTTGAAAGTTATTATTTTAAACTAATTAGTACAAACAATGAAGATTGTTCACGATATTTTATACAATAAAGTCGTTAATTTGAAAATAATTACTGTTTTTTATGAAGTGACGGTTAAGCGTAATAGGGTGACCAGTTCATTATGGGTTCAAGGATAATTGGTGAATTCACGCTGTTTCACGCATAACAAGCTAGAAAGAGACAACTTAGTGTTAAGACACTCCGTTCTGCAATTTTGATTGTAGGTCAACGGAAACAGTGACCTATAAAACACAGCGCCACAACTGGCCTCACACATATATCTCGTAAAATCTCGTCAAGTTGCAATTAAAAGATAATTGCGTTGACTTGCAAGCTTAATTTTTCGTGCTTTTAGGGATCGTAGACCTGGATATTTGATCAATCTTGAGGAGAATGATATTGACAGGCAAACATCAATGTGGTCGGAAAAAATTAAAAACACGAGACCTTAACTTTTTGGTCTCGGGTGTCGGGTTGTATTTTTTTAGCTTCACAATGTTTCCCACACATAGCAGACCAGAAGAAACCTACACCTAGTGTTATGACACTCCGTTTCCCATAAAGACTCTATATTAGAACGACTAAAATAAAAAGATTAAATATTTCACTCCCCCGAATGGGAATCGAAACCATAACCGTCGATTTTACCTTCGCACCTTTATGCCCTGCTCTATGGCGCTTAGAGGTCGTGTGAGAATTTTCAAAATATACGTGACCTTCAAACAACCTTGTACGTTTCGAAAATTAAATCGGAAGATTGTAATCTCAAGAAAGGAACTAATTATTTCTTGCAAGGTTTTTTATATCACTATTTCTTATGTAAATGTATATAGATATATGTAATTATACATATATACTAGCTTTTGCCCACGGTTTCACTCACTTGTAAAAAAAATATAATGAAGTGTAATAGAGGTGACAATTGTCATTTTATAAGGGACCGAGTTACCCTAACACTGACCTCAAGCATTGTGCGAAAATTGAAATTGTTAATATAATATAGCCTATTGTGTATAGTATAGCCTTTCACGTTAAGTGGACTATTCAACATGAAAAGAAGCTTTTAATTTGAATGACTAGTTTCAGAGATTTTTTTGTATGGTTCAATCATATAAGCAGATTTATTATTACGATACATTTTTAGGGTCCGTATTTCAAAAAGAAAAATAAAAAAAAACGAAAACCTTATAGAATCGCTTTGTTGTCCGTCTGTCCGTCTCTCAAGACCATTTACGAGTATCTCAAGATCGCGTGAAGGTATGAAGCTAAAATTAATATCTAATGTTCATGTATACATTCCCTTGTAACACAAAAAAAAATTAAGTCATCGCAAACAAAAAATATGACCATTTATGCATCGACTTTACTGTATATTTATGAAACTGACGGTGTAATCAATAGCTGTTATATTTGCTAAGAAGTGAGAACTTACAATACAAATGAAAGAAAAAATCCGAAAATTGCAAAATTTATAGGTAATAAATATGAATTAATAAACGTTCTTTAATAAATATGAATTAATAAACATTTTCCGACGTACAAAATCGAATACACTACCATCGCGCGAGTAGTAATTTTTTAACTGCGCCACAATTGTATCAAAGTTTAAATTTACAGGTTTGACTGGTTTGAGAGGTCACGCACCAAATTATGCACACTTATGACGTCAATAGCCGGTCGTTTTGATTAAAAATTGTATTAAATACTGTTTATAATTTTTTATATATATTTTGATTTTCGGGGTCGATTTGGCAATATTATTGTAGTACTGTAAAAGGTGTGAACACGCGAAGTGTCAGATGAATATTTGATCAAAAAAAATATTAAGCAATTTTTTTCACTGAAAAAGCTTTTTCGAGTTATTTAAAAGGGTTTAAAAATAGACATGATTATAAATACATTCGTGGGAAAAAATATTTTGTCTCAATTTTTTTTTATTTAAATTTACTTGGAGGGAGTTCAGTACGTGGTTCAGTACGTATATGCGTCTCATAAGTCATTTTATATCTGACATAAATTTGTTTTTTTTTTTCAGTTTCATGCTGTATCCTACACATAGCAGGGTAGGATGAGGAAACTTGGGACAAAACAATTAAGCCACTTCCGTTCCCCACTTTCCGCCGAATTCCTGATGTATTGCGTGTTGAGTGGCGGAACTTAACGACGTAATTTGCCTACCAGAGTAATGAAAATATTAAATATAATGTATTTAAAATAATTCGATTACTTCGGAGTTCATTCCGCCGATTGGGAATCGAACCCACAATCGTCACGAACAGTGACGCGCTACACGCTTATGTTCCTGGCAATGGACGGATTATACTTGAAATATGATTTTCAATCAATTATCTAACAAAAGCTGATGATTCACAAGTTTCCGCTTAGTTAGGTCTCCGAGCGTCATGGTCTAATTAACATCAAGGTTCTATTAAATAATATTTGTAATTCTTACGCTTTAATGACTTAAGTGCACCCATATTATAAAATAAATAAGTATAATAAGAAACAAAATTAAATTTATCCTATACGATTGATTTTGTAAATTTTATAATACGAGTATATAGGAGCGTGTTCGAATCCCGCCATGTATAATTTTTTTATGCGTTCAACATCCAATGCCTCAAAAATTCGTCTGGGATTGGAATTGGGATGGAGTATTAAGTGGGACAGAGTTTTAACGTAACGCACGACACCTCGATACGCAAAGTCTCTAATATTGGGCGGAAAGTGGGGAACAGAGTGTCTGAACATTAAGTTCTCTCTGATATGCGGGAAAAAGCATGAAACTCATTTGGTTTGCTTTATTAAAAAAAAAATGTGTTATCGTATCGAAAATGTGTTTTCCAATACTCTACATTTTTTAAATTGTCTTTGAAGAGAAAAAATAATTGCATATCAACAATAGAGGAAAAAATGGTTTCCATAGTATTTTTTAAATATTTAAACCATTTTTCCCTGTCCTATTAAATGCAATTAGTATTAAAATTTTAACAACTATGTGTAATGTACTTTATTGACATGTTAATTGTTTTAGTTGTATATGTATATTAAATAGTTGTTGCTACGGATTATACGGTTAATAAACATTGTTGTTTTAACTTATTTTTTTAGTTTCGCCCATCTCACATATAGCAAGATAGGCAGAGGGAAAGCGAAGCGAAGAAAATATTCTTTTTAGCTTTACCAAGTATCCCGCATCTGCACTATTAACTAAACTAATATTCAAATTTAAAAATTAGTATGATATTTATATTACTATTTATCAATAACTTGATATTATACTTTTTTTAGAAAAGTATACAAATTTAATGTATGAAATTTGAACCCGCGCTTCTTGGAAAGTTGCAAGAGGCGCGGATTGGACGGTTTCTAAGTGGCTCGCGTTCGGGTTTCAATTTTTATACGTTCCTAAAATAAAAAAAATATAAAAAATTTTTTTTTTGGCTAAGTGTGGAATAACACTTTAAAAATATTAAAAACTTAATATTAATTGCAACATTAATATAAAACAAAAGTCTGACCCTGATACTCTAAAAGGTCATGTAATAGATTTAATAACAAAATATACATATGTATATTATAAGAGAAAGGTTATAAAATGACAACTCGTTCATTTCCTGTTTCCTCTACGGTCACCAGTTCAAATCCTGTATAATAACATAGAAAGGAGAGAAGAAGGATATGTCACTTCGAGGTCATGAAATGGAAGCATGAAGGTCATAGAATCATTTCTAAGTCTAATTCTGATTCAACGTTAAGGAACCATTGCGTAATGTAATTGTATCTAAACGTGTGTTATGGGTCAATGTTATCTATATACGTGTGAGATACAAAAAAATAGCAAAAAAAATATGTTGGACATAAAAATAAGAATATGTTAAAGAAAAAACTAATGAAAAGCAATTTTATATCTCTATGTATACAAATAAAATATTTAGTTTCATTCGATGCCTGCCAGTTTTAATAATATTAAAAAGAATATGTTATGTATTTTTTTTATTCTATGGTAATATATACAATTTTATAAAAAGTTTAACGGGGTAACGCTACTGGATACTTTGAAATTTCCTAACAACTTTACATTTGATTAGAAGAGGCTAGTCATAGAGCAGGTTATTTATA
>JAEBDU010013507.1:179290-242296 GCA_016802625.1 Heliconius numata | reverse complement strand
CTTTACATTTGATTAGAAGAGGCTAGTCATAGAGCAGGTTATTTATAAAAAAAAAAGAAACAGAAATAATTGAAGGTAGCAGGACTCGAACCTCTTAGGGACAGTGCGAGAAATAATAAAAGAAAGAAAAGTAGTTGAAAATCTAAAAGCTAGAATACATTATATGGAAGGCAAAGTTTAGACCAGCGATGCCAGATATCTCGATTTTGGCGGGATGTCTCGATTTTTAGCCCAAAATTAAAAGAAAAGGCGTAGTCTCGCTTTACACGTGATTTTTATTTTATACTAGTGTTTTTTATTTTTTAACTAGTTAGTATTTACTAACAATTTCAGAGAAATATAAAGAAGTATATTCCGAAGCAGTGTATAATTAAGACTATGCTGTCTTACAGGATAAACAAAACAATTATTGTTTAAGTATATCGACGTTTTTCCATAAAAAATAATAATATTGTAATCTATTACCATTAGAAATTCAAATAAATTTACAACATAATACAATGAAAACCACCGATTATTTATATTTTTCCTGCATCTCGCTTTTCTACTTAAAACTCTTACAAATCCCTCGTTTCCTCCAGATAAAATCTGGCAACTACAAACTCCAATTTCATCAAAGCACGAGAGTGAACGTAATGGTTTAATTGGCAACGAGTGCTTGGATGATCAACATGAAGCGCGGGTTCGAGTCCCGTTAAACATAATTTTATTTAAAAATATTCAAATGTACTTTCTTAATAGGATATATGGATGAATTATACATACGTTTATAAATAATAATTAGAATTGTAGTAAATTTTATACCTATTATAAATATTATATTATATATTTATTAATTATTTCCTTAATACATAAAAGGACATATTTCTACTAGGTACGTAGTTTTAATTAGTTTTCTGCGTCAAGTGAAATCCCATCGATGACTAATTTTACTTATTTATTGTAACCTATTTTATATAAGCATAAGTTTTCTTCAATTGTTTATACGTAGCTAATTATTATTGACTATATAAAATCAACTATTAATTTTAAAACAATATTTTATTTATAAGAAATGAATTATTATGTAGTTTTATAACTATATACATATATACAAATTTCAATATTATATACTTATTTAGTACTGTTTTATTCTACAGAAATTTTAAGCTTAAATCGAATATTAATCAATATTAAAAAACTATAAAATATTAAGTGTATTAAGTTAAAAAGAAATACTCACCATTATCAGCTTTTTTTCCATTTTTGGCGACGATTTTGGAATCATTTCCATTTTTGGCGACGATTTTGGAATCATTTCCATTTTTGGCGGCGATTATGGAATCATTTCCATTTTTGGCAACTATTATGGAATCGTTTCCATTTTCCTTCGCAGCTACGAGCTCCTTCATTATCACAGTTAGAAATTAATAAAAAAAATAAATAAAATGCGCACGTTTCGCGCGCTTTCCAACGTCACTTTGACACTACAAGTGGCAATGGCGGCAATTGGAGCGGGGAACCGTTTATGTTACGCCAAGGTAAGCTCGATTGAATATTGAATTAAATATTTTATTATGAATAAAGAAAAAAAAAGGTAAAACTAATCTTTGACTCAACTACGCTCAACCGATTTGTAACTGAAATAAAATTTCCTTGGCTGAACGAATTTATAGTCTTCGCTTATATTTTTTTTACACAGCGTCTATGACAGCGGTCGGAATAAAAATGGCGCGTGCAAAGCGTTATTATTTATTTATATACATATATATAGAGACATTGTTATTTTTGTTGTTTAATATTGTGTAATAATAGTTATATAAATTTATTTGATTTACCATTATTAATTGTAACAGCGATTAGAAGATATTACTATAAGAAAATATATGAGATATTGCATCACCTATTTTTTATTTGTAGAACTCACAATTGGAGAACCTTAGTTTAAATTAATCAGTATAGTTTAAATTCATGTTTGTATAGATGTAATTAAAAAATCTTTTATCAATTAACAAGCTATTATTGCTTTGTTGTCAAGTTGTTTATGATAAGATTATACGGCCGCTTATATATCACTATTACTTTTGTTATAATATACTAGCGTCCACAATTCTGCTTGCGTATTATGCTTCACATTATATCCCGCATCCTTAAAAGCTTGAAAACTTAGTGTCAAAACACTTAACACTCCGTTCTCCACTTTCCGACTAAATTCAAGACTTAATGCAAAAGTGAGGAAATAAAAATAATAGGTGAATTATGGTGTGAAGGAGGAAGAGTTTAGACTATCGTGCCAGTCATTCGGTCCGAACTCAGTTTCTTATATGAGAAATATTCTCATACCTTATATTTGACTGATACGATAATAATACGGACCGAGAACTAACCGCGACTGGCCGCTGCCTCCCCAAGTGGAGATTGAACCCAAAACCATCGCGTTTGCAATGAGATGCTGTGCCATATTTTCACAGCACTGAAATCATTTTCATCGGAAAAAACAATGATTTAAGCAGATTTAAATAGAGTTTAGGACCATCTCGTACACATCGCGAAGGTAATGATTGTTTTCTTATATTTTTACTACAATTATTAATCACGAAATCATATACTCTAGAATCGTTTTTCCCTATTTTTCCTAAGGAAAATTTTCTAAAAGGGTTATTACGTCAAGATTGGATTTTACTTTTAAACTTTTAGAATAAAACTATGTCGCGTAAATTGTATAGATTATTTTTTAAAGATCGAATTTACGTAGTAAATGTTTCATATTGAAGAATCCGTAGTGGCACAGCCACAGAACACGACGGTTGTGGGCTCCAGTCCCACTCGGAGATTATTACATTTACTTGCTACTTTAATTTTTTGAGGAATTTTCCTCTTTAAGTCTTTGAATAATTAATGAATACATTTCTATTGTTTACGCTTTTTTATACTAAATTATTTTATTCACTTTGACGGCTCTTTTTTATTTGTCGTTTAATCATTTTTACAACATCTGGGAAGTCTCCGAATACCAGCTATAGAATAAAGAAAGTAGGCTTTTTATTAATGGCATGTGTGTATTCCCCACACGTAGCCTAACTAACTAAAGGATAGGTTCTGTCCAAACCTAAAAAATAATCTAAAAATCTTATTATGTATATTATTAAATTAAATAACTACATAAATCATAATTGCAATAGCGACCAAATGGAGCCTTGAAGTGTATTGTAAAATTATATGAACACAGGCGTTCGTTTTAAATGCAATTGTAATCTATACATAATAAAATCGAAACGGGGTCAAAATTGCAATTAAATATTGCATAATTTTTGAAAAGAAATGACAGGAGCATTACCGAAGGTCTCGATTTCAATATATTTTTCTAAGCATCTAAAATATATAGCATATATTATATATCAATATAAATATTTAATGATATCTGTGTTGCAAACTGCAGTTATCTTCATGTTGGGTGGTGTAACTTAACGCCTAGGTTTTTCTTGTTTCTAGAGCAAGGAAATAAATAATTTCCACAACTAGGCACCGAATCAACAACCACCACGTTTACAGTTAGAAGCTGTGCCTATGTTTTTTAATATAAATAATAAAATATTTTCCTAAAGTTTATTTAGGTAGGTAGTTAGTTTATTTTAAGAACTAACCTAACCTAATACATTATACAAATCTAATAATTTCTAAGCACGTCGTTATATAACATAATAATTACAAAAATATAAGTATGTTTTTATACATTTATATAATACGACAAGATAACTTTTGAACTTAGATATTAGAATACTCATGCGTATCAAATTATTGCGGTTCACTAATAATTATTAGGTACATTTTGTAGCTAAAATATTTTTTTTTGCTTATGTTTAAAGATTTAAATTTTTAATGTAAAATATTTTAATTATTATAATCACTGCCTTTTAAGCACAAGGGTGCTATTGTAAATGCGACAGGTAGCGGGTTCGGTTACCATTCAAGTAAATGATACTCGGCTCTCAGGTTCCCCCTGACTACTCCGCTGTGTTCGGGGTACAGTTTAAAACTAAAAAGAAACCTTTTACTTGCGGATTCGCCAGCTCGATCGCCATTATCCAATGCAAAAATAAATAAATTCGAACTAGTACTTCCCGAGATTAACGCGTTCAAACAAACAGACTTTTCAACTTATAATATAAATATAGATATAGATTATTATAAAGATATATTTATACTAATACCCTGCCTATATCTTAATTGTCTAGAGAGTTTGGACAGTATGTAAAAGAGGCGAATCTTGATATTATATAGGATGTGCAACATTCTTGCAGTTTATTCGCACTTGTTTGACGTATGTGTTTCTGTACTCGTAGAATAAATATTATATTATCTAAGTATTTATATAAATAATAAAGTACAAATTTATCTTATATGTATATATAGAATTCTTTCGTTATTGAATGATTGACAGACAACGCCGATCTCAGAGACAACGACTATATTAGGGGGTATAAAGCTATTTGGCATGCAGTTAGTTTAACCTTCTCTTAGTGTTCTCCTACGCCCCGTAGGAGAACACTAAGAGAAGGTTTTAGGAAATTTCTACTGTTGATAATTTAAGATATACCTATATTCTACTTAAATGGGCATTTAAATCTAAACTATGAAAAGTACAAATTGATATAGTAAAAAGATTCATTATAAAAGGTTTTTCAAATTCGCTGAAAAAATAAATGATATTCTTTAAAATCATATTCTGAAATTGTATCTAAACATAATTGTTTACTTATATTAATTAAAACCTTTGGCATGTCATTGCAGTGCAGCAGTTTACTTTGGCGTATGAATTTACTTATAAAGTTAACGGTGTATGGGGAATGACTTTTCTCAACACTAGACTCTCCCTTTACTCTGCTATACGTGAAATACAGCGTGAAACAATTAGTCTTTTCATATTCCAGATAAGCAAAGATGCGAGAAAAAACTTGTGAATAAAAAATATATATTATTATTTTATTTTCTACTATTAGATAAATATTTTCTAATTTAGTAGTAACTAAGTTTATCGCGGAAGTGTTATCGGCATGTGATGACACGCACGTGTTTCATGCTAAGTGGCAAATCATCTAAATGAGGAAAAAAACCTAAAGTTATTTTGTGAATTAGAGCTGGTTTTTTTAAATACTTAATTAAGATAGTTCACGTTGCATCCCACACATACCATGATGGGCAAATGGATCTTGGAAACTTAGTGTTATAACACTCCATTCCCATTAAGCGAGGGAATAGGAATATTAAACATTTCATTTCCTCGAGTGGATTTTGAATAAATAACCGTCACGTTTACAGTTGCACGCTTGTGTATGCATAACACGCTGTGTTCCACATATAGCAGCGCAGACAGAGTGAACCTGGGAGTCTAGTGTTAAGACACTCAGCTCCCCCTTAAGACACTTCCCTGCCTCCAAAATTCGGCAGAAAGTGGGAAACGAAGTGTCTTAACACAAGGTTCCCTCTGCCTACCCTCCTGCGTGCGGGCTACAGCGTGAAGCTGAAAAAACATATAGAGAGGACTTAGTGTCAAAACGCACCGTTCGATTTCCGTACAAATTCGATACAAAATAATTAGTTATAATAATTCTAAATTTTAAATAACTTTATTATATATGAAGGATGTTTTATTAAGTGGGACACTATACAAAATACATAATAGTTAGGTAGATAAGGCGAGATAGACAGATGAATAAGATACCAGTAGTAATTAGTTTAATTTTCATGTCATTTACAAGGTGACTAAATATGACGTTGTAATTTGACATTTCAATTACTTGTAAACCTAAAGAAAAAAAATACGTCTTCGACCACAAATACTTCCCAGTTTCAAAGATTTTGTCTCAATAAATAATTCCACGCAAAAGGGACTTATTTGCTTCTGAGAAAATCAATTATATTTCATTCATAATTCAAAGGAAAACCACAATGATTAAAGTTTTAAATGAAAGGTATCTTTGTCTGTGAGAATTAATTATTGGTGATTTGGGTTAACGCTATTGACTTATTGAGGTCTATGTCACCAGCTTCTTAGAAGTTGACTGTTGTGGAAAATGTTATTATTAGCATATTATATTGTAGATAATAAATAGTGACGGAGAAAATGAGGTAGAGAACTCACATGATTTTCCATTTTGAGTTTGTTAGTAGTTTGTGAGTTTTTCTTTTTTGGTGTATTTTAATGCCTTGGATCTTTGTCATATTTGCCTTTGTATGATCTTTTTATGTGTTTTTGCGATTTATTATTTAAAAAAAATTGTACGAAGTGTTTTGAGATGGCTGAATGGAACGATGCGTATTGTAACAAAAATAATAATTTCTACGAGTGAGAATCGAACCTATAATCGTCACGTTTTCAGTTAGATCTTTAGCCACAATGGTTAAAATAAATGTTACAGTTGCAATTTAGATTTATATATGTATGTAAATATTATAAATAAATCTTTACCTTTTATTTTACATGTATATATGTACGTATAATGACGTCATTGTAATGCTGTGGGGTATTGCCTGACTGACTTTAATTTTCACTCGTGGGAATGTTTTATTTGTAATAAGATATTTTCCTTATATACATATATTTCAAACATTGGAGGTAAAAATCTGATAAATTTTTAAGCAATTTTTAATTATATATACTTAGCTTACTATAACTAATAGTTAACATTGTTTATTAAAAAAAAAAAATTCTAATTTTCAGCACCCCGCGATTGCTTAGAAGGTAGAAAGTGACCGAGGGTTAATTATTCATCCACCATCCATTTTTTTGCTTGACGCCGTATCCCGGGGAAGTCACTCCAGGGTGAACGGAGTACCAGTTGCTACTTCACATATTATTTGCGTAAAGGCATTTGATAACCCTGTATCTATCTATCTATGTATCTAAAACATTTGTTTGACCTCTAAAAATAAATACAACTGACCGTGGCAACTAAACAATACAAAAAGTGATTGTGATTATAGCAGCACTGCCGTCGAGAACGGGTTATGTAATGATAGACCTCGGCTAAGGTCTTGTGACCTTCTCGAGCAAAAATGTTAGAAATTAATTTCAGTATATTTTTATTGCTATATTTAAAATTATTTTATATGTAAACTAGTAAAATATTTGTATATTATTTACTTGTATGCTGTTAATAGTATTAGGTTGCAAAATTTGTTTGGTTGAACGTGCTAATCTCAGGAACTGTTTCCAATTAAACTAGTCATTGGTCCAGGAAGGCTATGATGCTGTATTACATAATTAACTGTTTCTAGATAACACAACGTATTTGCGGTTAAAGTTAATTCGTTAGGTTAGAATGTGTCATATCTCATACGGAATTTTTACTTATTGCCTTTTGAATACATGGATGAAGCCTGTAAACCAAAGTTAGTGTATATAATCATATTAATCGATTCGATCGATTCTCAAAATTGACTTTTGAACGTAGCGGAACAAGAACGTATGGCTTAGTTGGTCAGAGCGCTTGCACGGTTTTCAAAATGGCGCGGGTTCGAATCCCGCTACGTTAATTTTTTTGTGAATTCTTAATAAATTTTTCTTTCTTATGACATTTTAAAAATGTTAAAAAAAATATAGGATAAAGGTAATTTTTTTCGTCACTAATATTTTAGTAACTATTGTTTGTAAGTACAATTAAGCAAAAAAGGAGGATTTTTCTTGAGGCGGGTTCCAGCGTGATAGAGTTATGATGTATTTGTGTTGCCGCTATAACAACAAATACTAAAAAAAAATATTTAAGGCGGCTCTTACACAACAAAGGTTATTTTTTTTAAGGTTTTTATAAATAATGTGGTACGGAAACCTCCGTGACTGAGTCCGACTCGCACTTGACCGGTTCTTACTATAAAAATAAGCATTCAACAGAGCGGAAAACAAAAATACTAGCTAACTATAGTTCTTCTAAGCAACGATATATTTATAGCTTAAAGATCTCAACTTAACTACATGAATCTCTGAATGATAATCATAATTACATTTTAATGAACTTATAATTGCTTCGAGTGGGGTAAATAGCTTCCAGTTATTGCATATATTAATAGATCGATTGACTTACAAAATATTATAACATATTGTGTAATTAGGTATACGCTAGGCCAGACGTGGTGCACCACCACAAAATGTTGCTGTAAACGCGACTGGTGTCGCCAAATATACACCAATCACCAATAACACACCAATCTCTGTAAATACCAAGTTATTTAATGTTAACGAACCTTAAGCAATTATTACGTAAAGAACGGAATATTTTAAAATTTCATTCTTAATTTCATAAAAACATAAAATATACAGAGTGGAATTGTCAGCACCACTTTAAATGGAACCACGGTTTTAACTACTCTATAAAAGCCTAATATAATTCAGAAAAAAATTAATTCCCAAAAATGAGAAAGTTATTTTTTCAAACAAAATAAATAATAAAATTATAGTTTTAAAATAAAACGCCATTTGTAAAGTATAACATAGGCACGCACACACTTACCTGTCAAAGCGGCAACGTCGCATACGTATGTGTGCGTGACACGAAATACAGGTATGGATAAAAATCGTGAAATGAAAAAAAAATCCTACGTCCAAACTGTTGAGGTACCTTGATTAATTTCTTTAGTTCTGGGTCTGAAATACTTTAGTCTATATGCAGTTTCAGTAAAAGAAGCGCTGCCTCTTCCACCCTGTATATATTTGAAAATCCACTTTTACAACTATTATTAAATGTATAACATTATTAGATGTATCGTATCAAAATTTTGCTGTTTTGTTATCTGTTATTTGCTCACTATCTAACGGACTTTGTTGAATTTTTGTGTTTTAGCTAAAAAATACTGATAAACTTTATGAATAGGTTAATTGTAATTTAGAATATTATAATATACAGCATTACATAATTATAATCAGCTAGAAATGAGCACATTAATTCCCTTAGTAAGAATTGAACCCAATACCGTCGAGCTTACAGTCTCACGCTTTACCTGTACTCCTACGATTGCCTTTATAATATACTTCCGATATGTCTAATTATAAATGATTGATGCAGCTTTGAATTCCACTGGATATAGATATTATAGCCGCGGAGAAATGAAAATAATTATTTTCCTCTAGTGTCCCAAAGTAAGACACACAGTTATTCCCTTTCGCCGAATTTTCGAGACATTCCATGTTCAGTTCAGGCGGAACTTAACACCGCGCCTTGTCTACCAGTTATATATGATCATTCCCCTGATTGGGGAATGAGCTCACAACCATCGCGATCACAATATGTCCCATACGCCATTACTATATAGAGTAATCTAAACAATAGAAGGAAAAACTAACTAATGGAAAAATTTATACTTCAAAAATATGTTTATTATTGTGAGAGAAAATGAAAAATGAGGTGACATTACTAAATGATTTTCCTTCTTCTCCTTCGAATGTTCTCCACACGACGATGACATTGGCGAAGTGATTAGTACTTAACTGGCACGCTCGGAACGCAATAAGCTAAGAACAGAACAGTCAAATATTTATTTACGTTTATATTTCCATTCGCTCTGGTGTCGAGGCCAAGCGCGGCGTTGAGTTTTACCACTCAATACGCAAAACTTCCGGAATTCGGCAGAAAGTAGGGAACGGAGTGTCTTCACACTAGGTTACCTCTGCTTACCCTGCTGTGTGCGAGATACAGCGTGACGCTGATTTATTTTATAGTATTTTTTTTTCTGTTTCTTGTACGTTTATAAAAAAAAAATAAACTTAAATATTGACAATATAAAAACTAAAGTAAACAGATTATAAATCAACTATATATAACAGAATAACATTTTTATATCTACTATATTTAAACTTCAATTTAGACAGTCGAAAATGAAAAGATAAAATTAATTTATATGATATTGTTATTACTAAGAAAATTATTATAATGACGGACGAGGAATCATGCTCTGATTGTAAACTTGAAACTATAGTCAAGTCGTGGACTGAAATATTACTAAACTGGGTAAGTATTTAAGTTGATTATAAAGATTTTCTAGTTGTTTTGTTTACATACCCTTTCTATAGGGAGCCTTTCATCCTATATTACGGATTCGAATAATGCGTGACTAAATACTAAATTATTCTAAATAATGTACGAAAAATATCCTATAAAAACAAAAGGCAAATATTTAAACGTTTCAAACTTTTTGGCCAGAATCGAAATTTATGCTTAGCATACAGTACATTGCACTAGTGACTATACGTAAGCTATAATTAACAAAATAATCCAAATTGCGTTACTTCATAAATTTAAAAAGTATGAAAATGTGTAAATTTTAATATAGCAAACTTAAAAGACGTTGATTCCCTGCCGCCTATACAGAAAAGATAGCAAATCGTCACTTTACAATCTATTTGATCTAAAACTTCAGTATAAGCATAAAACTACTTAGTTTAATTAAATATAAAATTAAATACAAAAATGTCACTTTTAAGAATCCTTTACGTTAAATGGGATGAAATTTATTGTATACATTTATTTCTTTTCTTACTTTTTTTTAACTGTCGCATTATGTTATTTTCCCTACATATTTTTAGATACTACATGGACTTATTGTTATTTTGCTATTTGAAGTCACTACTTTAAATATACGTCGTTATTATAATTTGAAATAGGCAGCAAATGGAAAACGTTTCGTGAAAAAAAAAAGAAATATACAAATTCATTAATTAATTTTTAGTTGAACAATTGTATCGATAGCGAAGAAGAACAAATAAACATAAGAAGTTTACAAGAAGTTCTAAATAAATATAAAGATGACATTTGCAACGATAACTTCGATCGTGCTCTTCTAGACGCTGATTTGGATACATTTTATCGAAACAAATTTCCTATACTTCGTCTTGGGTAAGGAAAATGACTATAGATTATGTTAATTTTGTTTTTTAACTGCCTTTGTAGTCGACAGTCTGTATATGAGATGGTTGTGGATAAATATATGTAGGCGCTAATAGCTTATTAGGATTTAGGAGTGTAGGCAGGGAGCTAAAACCATGCTGGCAATGGATAACGTCATCTTATATTATCCTGAAGAAAATATTAAAAAAATAAGCTTTACAATTTTATAAAAGTTAGGTACCTTATTTACCTAATAACTGCCAAAGTAACCACCATCCAAATTTCATATTCTCTGATAGTATTTATTGTATAAATTGGTGGGCATCTGCACGGAGAAATTTTCAGGTGTTATTACACAACGAAGGTCTGGCTTGATCTGGGCTCTTGAGCCATAACAGATTCAACTTCTTTCTTTTCAGCTATATACAAGTATAAAAATAACTGGTTTTTTTTCACGTATTGCAACTTTTACAGTTCTATAGATGATGATAAAGAAACATTTTTCCTACTTATGTCAGCACTACTATATTACTGCTGTACAAACACGAAAGGAAGAGTCAGCGGTGATATATGCAATAACTTAAGTAAAGCTGAACAAATTTTGATCATAAAGTTCTGTGAAATAATGTCTACTATGGAAGTAACTATATATAATATAAAAAATGCTATCGAGGGTAAATATTTTATTTTCATACTTACTCTAAGGATTAAATAATACTTGGTCTGGTACATTGCATGTTATGAGAAATTCGTAAATAAAACTGTTTAATAAGATATCTCTACCACGATATCAGGTTTACACTTTCTTTCTGTTTTATATGATATAGGGGCATGTTAATATAAAATAACATACAAATATTTTAAAAATCTTATCTAAAAGTGTAAACTTGCATCATTTAAAGTAAAATAACTTAAAAAATAATACTTTCTAATAATTTGTTTATTGTTCTTAAAATATAAGTATCTGATACAATTTTAGGAGCATATACGTTTATAGAGGAAGATAAAAATAAAAATAACACAGAGACAGCGGAGATAGAATGGTCTGATTCTGAATTTACGGAATATGAGAAATTTAATTCTCTAGTAAAATTGAAAAAGAATACAAATCCAGGAAAAATACAATTTAAATCTTCAATAACTGTCCTACCATCAGTTGTGAATGATACTTCTAGATCTCTTGATTATTCTGAAGATTGCTCGTCAAATGTATACATGCTTAAAAGTCATGATGATTATTTAAAACCCAAAGATGTATTAGACGATAACGATAAAGGTACAAATAAATTTATATGTAATTATAATTTTTTAAATGTCCTTAAAATTACAATCTTATTATTATATTTTTGTCAGTCCACCTTAATAAATGAATAACAAATATGCGTATGTTTATTTTAAAAGATGTGAACGATGGATTAAAAGAATCTACTTCAAATCCACTCTGCCAAGATGACTGTGCATGTACCAGATGTAGTCCGAGCGGACCTTGCTGTGGAGATCCAAAAGGCAGCAGAGAGTTATGTGACGATGGCAAAATGAAAAAGTTTAAGTTAGTTTTCGTCTATTACTTGGACATTATAGTTATACTTATTTGACCTTCGTCTTCTTCTTTATATAAACCGAGATATTTTGTTCTCCTTTTATCTTCAGAATTCAAACCAGACAGACAGGTACATCAACTCAATAGTAGCAAAACCAAACTCTGCGTTTTGTATATCAACGGCAAAATTATGAACTTATCGGAGTGGCTATCGAGCTCACAACCAAAATATATATCAAATTAAGCAATTTCATGCATCCATTAACCTCTCGAATTTGTCTTCCTTGCTACCTATTAATATTTAATTTTTCACTTTAGATCTACTAATCATAAATGGGCATACTATACCGCGTTTATAATTTTTACATTGGCCTTGGTCATTTTTTTATCTACTATGCATCTTTGGTTAAGAAACAACATTAGAACGAAAAACAAAATAATTAAAATTGAAAGACGGGCTGAAAGAAGGTGAATATTAAAGTTTTTGGTCACTTTTAACATTACCCTAGAAAGTTTATCCAAAGGTTATTTATATATATAAAAAAATATATTGATTATCGTTTTTCAGTTGTACTTTTTGTAAACGCATCGGTCGTAAATTCGATTTCCACTCAGGGGGATTAATAATTGTTTTTATTTCCTCGCTCTAGTTTACAAATCGCGGCGTTGAGTTCCACCACTCAACACGCAAAGTCTCTAAAATTGGTCTATCTGTTATTGGGAATGTTTGTTATTGGAAATGAGTGTTTCAACACTGCCCTCTGTCAGATACTGCTCTAATGCAACTGAAGACTTACTTAATTATATGAAAGTAATTAAATACATATTTTTTAGTGAAGAACTACTGTATTGGAGTTGGCGATGTGAAAATAAATTTTGCCACAAAGTGTTAAGTTCTTCATTGAATGCAAGCTCTTCTTATAATTCTATCAGTGAATGTACACTACTGTGTACAGGTCCTCAGCTATGGCCCCTTCCAATTGGCAAAACCATTTTTAGTAAAACGATCGTTTATTTGTCTACGAAAAAGATGGAATATAAATTTAATTCTATACCATCTGAAGAAGTCAGACAGTATTTAGCTGAAGCTTTCAAACTATTTATCAAAGATTTGGCGAAATTAGAAAAATATAACGTAAAATTACAACGAAATCGAAATGAAATAGTAAAAAAGATGATTATACAAATCGACATAGAAAGCGACACTGATCCTAGATTACGTTTAAACACAGACGAGTCTTATAACCTAAATATAAAATCGACTAATACTAGCATTTTTATTAATATTACTTCATTATCTTTTTGTGGTACACGTCATGGGCTTGAAACTTTAAGCCAGTTGTTTCTTCCGGACCAAAGTACAGGATATTTAATAACCTTATCTGATGTATTAATAACTGATAATCCTACATACAAATATAGAGGACTTATGGTGGACTCTGTAGCCAATTTTATACCAACAATGAATATTATTAAAACGCTAGACGCTATGTCATATTCAAAATTAAATACTTTTCACTGGAGAATAGGTATTACTAGTTTCCCAATAGAACAGAATGTCTTTCAATTTGGGCCGTGTGATAGATCAACGATCTATTCAAAGGAGGATATTGCATTTGTTGTAAAGTGGGCGGGAGTACGAGGAATTAGAGTTTTGATTGAAGCTGGTGTGCCAGGTCGTATGGGAGTACCGATGGTTTGGGTATGTCCCAAAAACAATGATGTACCATCAAATCTGATACCTATACAAGATATATTTAATTGTTTTCAAAATATATATACTTTTATATTAGCAATAACCAAAGTGGATGATGTATTTCATTTAGGCGGAAATATTTTTCCTATGCTCAATTGTTATGAAATAACCGATTTGGATTATTTTGAAAAAGCCTTACAGCATTTGAAGCTGGCGAATAAAGGATTTTTACCAAGACTACCCATCATTTGGTATAATGGTAATTTCTTAAATAATTTTGACACGTGGCTAAGATTTGGTGTCCAATGTGATTCTTTGGCATATACAAATTTGAGTAAATATAAAGTGATTGTTTCAATGAAATGGGATCTGTCTTGTGAGACGAGAGGGCCAATGTGCATTGAATATAGGTAAGAAATATTTACATATCTTCCTTAAATTCGAATCAATATATTTTGTCTAAGAGTTAACTTTTACGAATTACTTTGATGTTTTGGCATAGCGGCACAGCTTAACGTGCCGCATTGGGTTCCGCCACTATATATAACTAATCGCTGCGTGTGGAAAAGATTGTCTTAATTCTAGGGTTGTTGGGGTCATGCCGTAGGGGTTAATACTCTCGGCCAAGAGTGGAATACAGCGTAAAGTAAAAAAATATGAGTAAAAAAAGTATTCTTTTGCTAAGGAATCTGTTGATATTCTTTAGAAGGTATCAAATCTCAAAACAGTTCCGTATCTGATTAATAATTACAATAAATCATGTATTGTTATATTGTATTCAGAACTTGGCAACAAATGTATTCTTGGATGTCTTGGAGTAGTATTGAAGCTTTTAAAATAGAAGGGGGAGAAACCACTCTTTGGACTGATTTTGTCGATTCTGGTAAGTGACCATTAAATTTAAAAAAAAATACCAAAACGCTGTTACCAAAACGGCGTTAAGTTCCACCATTCAACACGCAATGTCTTCACAATTTGGCGAAAATTGGGCAACAGATGTCTTAACATTAGGTTCCCTCTCACTACTCTGCTGTGTGCGGGATACAGCGTAAAGCTGATTTTTTTAAATATTTATCTCATTGAGATATTAGATATAAATTATAAGAATTAATTCTTTTTCATCATATCTCATATCTCAATAAGATAATAATTTCAAAAGAATATTTAACAACTTAGAAAATTAAAATTGTATTAAGTAAAGGTGGTTAATTACAGGTAACCTAGATTATCACTTGTGGCCTCGCGCCGCTGCTGTGGCGGAACGGCTGTGGTCGGACGTGGTCGCCAGTTCAAAGCCTGACAAATTTGTTTATGCACGTTTAGACGCGCACAGGTATACTTACTTATTTTATTCAGCCGTTTTCAAATATATTTTAGCTTAGCTTAGCTTTAGCTAACAGACAGACAATTCATGCTAAAACTACGCGTCACGGAACCCTTGAGTCGTTTGAGAGAGTAGGGGGAGCACTAACAGAGAAAGAACGAGAAACGAAGTCACAGGCTACAATTAAAGTGCGAGACGGAGTATCTCAACACTAGGTTCCCTCTGCCTACCCTGCTGTGTACAGGATACAGCGTGCAGTTGATTTCTTTAATAGGTTCATAATTAATATTATAAATTATATGTTCAATAATAGGTCGCGCATGCTTCGTCGTGGTATAAGCGTCGCGCCGATATGGCCGGCGTGGTGCAGTTCTTATCCCGCTGTATGCCTTAAAAATGTACAATAAAACATTTTTTTAAAATATATTTTTTTATTTCATGTCATAATAATCAAAATAATTTAAGCTGTCGCTTGTTGCAACTTAAAGTAGTGATTTTAATAAATAAGATGAAAAAAAAATACAAATAATATTAGACTAAAATAAAACAAGTAAAATAATTGTTTGTAACTTAAAATATATTTAATATACACACTTTTACACGGCTTACGAAAGTTCCGCCCAAAAAAGTACTCCATCAGATAAAGCCAACTACAATATGAATATTGTACACCAGAACGATGAATAGGTAAAATATAGAAGGGGAGAACGGAGTGTCTTAACCCTACGTTCTCTCTGCGTTAGATTAAAAAAATCTAAAACGATTCTTTAATAAGTCCTTTGACGTTTGTGTAAGTACCCACAAAGCATAAAGTTAGACCGAAAATTATAATAACGATAGATCTCCATAACCTCCACTTCATAAACCCTAGTCCTGGATCCGTCCAGTCCAGGCATAGCTCGATGAAAGCTGGGTAAATGAAGCCCATGTTAGATATACAGAAGGAACCTAGCTGTGGACAAAAAATGTCATTTTGTTAAAACTAAATGTGCCCGCGCCTTCTGTATAGGTGAGTATTAACTTTTTTTTATAAAACAATTAAAATTCTACAAACACTAAATGTTTAAATAAATTTGCCGAAAGAAAATAAAATAAATAGTTAATTTAAATCACTTTACCTGTTATTGAGATTAGCGCACACCAACGGACAGACAAACAGACAAAAATCATTGTTTTGGGTTGTAATTCAATGATAAATGCACATATTTTATTTATTACATGTAAAGAAAATTTGTTGCCTAGAAGACATCTCTTTTAGTGCTTGAAACGCCATTTTGCAATTTATCTTACTCTATCATATAATACGAAAAAAAATAAAATAAATAATAAAGAAAGATCACATACCACTCCAATAAACTTGGAAACATTAGGAAAAGTGACAGCGATAGCCGTTATGATACAAATGAAGATAGCTCTGTACACTCGTTCCCAAAGCCAGTACTTCGACGGATCGTACCGCTTGCGTATGTAATACCACATTAAATCGAAGGGGAACCAAAAATTTAATGCGAACGTCACGTAAATCATTATTCCAAGTAATACTTTTAGGGCTATCGGGAACCTAAAAAAAAGAGTTTTCATACCTTTTCATGAACTTATTGTTATATTATAGCCGAGTTATACTAAATCTTTACATTATATTGCTACAAAGTTATTATTGCTTAATTCGTTCAATAGTTTTTGCGTCAAAGTGGAAAAAACAACAACCTTAACAGTCACGTTTATTTTATTAGTACAGTAGGATAGATTAAATTAAAATAATTTATTTAATTATTAAGAACTTCCAAAAAAATATTAACAGTTCAAAATGAAAGAAACATTATCAGCTTCACGCTGTATCCCGCAAATAGCAGGGTACGCAGAGAGAACCTAGTATTAAGCAATATATATAATCCGTTTTAGAATTTCCGCTCAAATTCGAGACACTGCGTGGCCGGACTTAAAAGCTGTGTTGTATTGCCAGAGCAGCGGAATGAAAATAAATCCATTACCTCAAGCGTGAATCGAATTCAGAATCACAATGGCCTTTAATTTAACATATTTTAAAACAACATGTTCACTTCGCAACTAAAAGCTATAAACATATATTTATTTAGCTAGTATTAGTATTCTTGTTATTTTAAAGTAACATTTAAATATATTAAAAAGTACTCACGGCTCTAAAGGAAAATTTAAAGTTACTGGTGATCTAGAGTCTTCACCGAAACCCCAATATCCAAAGAATCCTATTGTCACTACAATACTTACTACAACGGACATACCTGAAAATAATATTATAATATAATTTTAAAAATAATCCAAATTTAAGTTATCTATGTCACCTTTTCTAAAGTCAGAAAATTTAAATTTAGTCTAAATATAGGTAAAAAAAAACAAAATTACCGCCAAGAAGAGCTAATGCCATTTTCTTTGGTTCCTCCATGTTATTTTCTATTGCCATCACAGCTCCAATGCCTTCCATACTGAAGGTGCAAACCCCCATGAACTCGAAGAGGCCAGCAACAGTTTTAAATACAGGCCTGTCTAAAGGACTAACGTCTGTCATCTTAACAGCGTAATAGATGGTTGCTATCGCCACAGATACTGGAAACATGTTCCTAGTTAAATACAAGTGAAAAGTATACATGGATCATGATGAAAATATGCTCTTCATATTATACTACTTCAAAATTACATACATTGAAAATTAATTATTCCATTTTCTCGCTCTGGCATGACAAAACGTAGCATTGAATTTAGACGAAGAGTGGAGGAAAAAGTGTTTTGGCGCTAAGTTCTCTCTGCCTATAAGCGAATCCTTTCCTCCATCCTTTTATTTATATAATAAAGAAATAAACACTTACCTATAATAAAATCAGCAACAATCGAAAAAGGAGCTAAGTATTTCAGCGTAGTAATCATTCCAATTAAGACACAAGGCACGACGAGTATAGCAATATACACTCTTAATGGAGGATTCCCTTCCAAAGTGACTTCGTTCGTGCCCTCCACCAACTGCTTGATAGTACGAGCCATCACTATTTGATAAACGCAGCAGGAACCGAAAAGGTTGAAACATATTGTAAAATCTACAAGGTGCCTGTAATAGTATTAAAAATAGGAAAAAAATATAACAATCTTAGAATGAAAGTGTTCTTATTAATAACTTCGGTAACATTATCCATATGTCTGTCCAATTTAATTACTATAATCACCTAAAACACTTGCTGTATTTCCTCAAAGATTCAAAAGGTCCAGTTTCCAATGTAGCTTCAGCGAGATCAGGGTAGCTCATCGCTGGCACTTGTACTCTACCGTACATTCTTTGTGCGGAATGTGCTATCATCTAAAATATAAATTTAAATATGCATACGAATGTATAAAATCATAGAATAAAAATGTAATGTCCTATACACATACTAGGGGAGTATAGAATCAGATTCCTCAAGCTGACCGCTTATCAGTCGAAAGAGGGCCGAAGACTCGGTCACTCATTGCAGATGGTGGAGTGAGAAGAAAAGCCTCCCTGGCGTCCCGTGATCTCTTGTAGCCAACTATGGCCTTCATCACAGCCGAAAAGAAACTATACTTCTCGTATTAGTACCCTAAGACTAGGCCCACGAGAGCTGGGCTCCAGAGTTTGCTGAGTCATAAATATAAAAAACTAGCGGCCAGCCCGCGGATTCGCCTGCGTGAACTACGTTATATTTCTGTCTCCATGAGTACCTACGTCCTATAAGTGACGTCCATGCAAAATTTGAGACTCCTAGCATTTGTAGTAACGAAGTTTCATACAAACTTTCAACCCCAAAAACCACCCTTTAGAAGTCGAATATTGCAAATTCCCGTCCTAGCGAGCACCTACGTCCTATAAGTAACTCCTATGCAAAATTTGAGATTCCTGGCACATGTAGTTTCTGAGATTTCGTGATAGTCTAAAACGTTATTTAAATATATACACTTACATACATGGCATAGCTTATGCAAAAGCCAAAGACGATTGTTAGAACGAAGGAGGTCCAAAGGCCGCACATTTTGTATGACTCGTGTATGGCCACCACACCACCGCCCAGACAACTCTTTGCTAAATTACCTATTGTTTCTATTATACTGTAATATGAAAGATATTTTTATTATTAATGATAATTAAAACCATTTTCTACAAGACCAAGCAGTAAGACAAAGAAATTCATCGATTTCCGTCACTCAACAAGCGGTATCTCGAAAATTATGTGGAAAATGGAAGACCGTGTGTCTTAATTTCCCTTCTCTCTTTTACTTACTATTTGCGGGAATTAACGTTAAGCATGTAAGAATTCGGTTTAAATATTATTCAAGTAGAGTGTTTAGTAGTTATTAATACTGTTAGTTAATTTTTATCAACTAGCAGGTGTTTTCCTGGTACATTTCCAAATGGACAGAAATGGAAAAATAAGCGATATTTCATTTTAGACTTTGCGATTAGTACTACTTTACGACTACAATGCCAATGTGGAATTATTATGTTATTAAGATCACGTTCATATTGATGAACTTCTCATTTATATTATCTTCTCGACATCATTACTTAAAATATTGTATAACTTCTTATTTTGAATATATGTTATTCAAAATAAGAAGTTATTTGCTTTTGAACATAAACTTACTTACCATCGGTTCACTAACAACTCTTCAACTTTATAATATTAGTGAAACTATATGTTACTTATAAAATATATAGTAAAAATATATGTTACTTAGTTGTCTTTCTAGGTGGTCTAGCTGCTTTGAAGTCATAGCTCTTAGCAGCTTCACCGGTCGCTTTGGTTTCGAACTTGTGATGACCGCGGTGTGCCGAGCTGCCACGTCTACTTGTTGTATTTTCTGAGGATCTCTTTAAATAAGGAATAAAAATTGATATTGTGAATCATTAAGTTTATATTTTTATCCAAGAATGGGGTAATTTTAACCGTTTATAATAACGGATTGGTATGTGAATATACTATATTGTTAAGCTACTTGTTGGTCTCAATACAATATTAGAAAGTTCAAATTCCAATTGGGGCAAGAAATATATTATAATCGCAATTTCACCTGCTTTGAACTACATAATTATGAATTTACTAATATGAATTACATTCTTGGTCTAAAAAATTATTATTTTAAAGATATATCTACACATCGATAACGAAAATTTCAGTCAATTCTTCTTTTCAGTTCAATTTCATAAAACAGTTTTGTAACATTTTTATCGAATAAAAAAATAAAAAAATATTGACATAGTTTAATTATTTATGTACTCAATGAAATTAAATAGAAATAAAAATGTAATAACATAGATAAACACCCCCAGTAAAGATTTACACATACATTCCATGTACAAATAGCAATCAGTTACAATGTTATTAAATGTTTAGAACATAATACGGATCTAGTAAGTCCACATTGCTCGTTTTTATCCATGTACGGTAAAATTAAAATACTCTATAGAGAAGAATATTAGAAAGCAAAAATTTATCTTCCTACCTTGTAAAATATACAATATAAATAATAATAAAACAACACAAATTACAAATATTTTCAATCGATCCATCGAAATTAACATATTCCATTCTTTTCAAGACAATAAATCTTATACTGACATTCATAATTACTGAACATAACACAAAAAAACTCACCATCGTTTCCATTTTAATATTTCAATTTAAAACGTCGAAACAAACACTTATAAACAAAATAACAAACTAAAACCATAATAACATAATAAAACACTTAAAATATATCGTCAAAATGACTCCAAAAAGCGTTGAAATGACGGCAAATTTACGACTGACGCGTACGTCAACCGGACTATATCTACTATATTGTTATAACCAGCAATTGAATAGAAGCAAAAAGTTTGTCTGTATTAATAACTGCTGTTGGTTCGCCCAAAAGGCTAATTTCATTGTGTTATATATAGACTGTGGCGGGGATCGGCTTGGTATTTCAACTGAATATAGATGTGGACTTCGAGAGTATCGTACGCTTCGGAAATGGTGATGGGGGTTGATGTTTTTATCTGATATAGTCTTAAAAAATACATAATTATATATTTTTATTTGGTACAATAATGATGAGCGTGTATTTCGTTTTTGATTCACGCTTTATCCCGGATATTGGGGGATAGACAGAGGAAACCTAGGAACACGCCCCGTTTACTTTTTTCCGCCGAAATTTCGAGGCTATGCGTGTTGAGTGGTGGAACTCAACTTTTGCCTTGGTACCAAAGCGAAGAAATGAAAAAATTCATAAATAATATTTTCATTTCTTTATTTCTTAACTTAACCTTTTTTAAAACATATATTTGACAAGTTTTTGTTTCATTAGACATTGCTGCGCCAAGTAGTGATTAATGATAAAGTTCTCTGCCTTTCAGGTATTTAAACCATTAGGCACATTTTAAATGTTAAAACCTAACTCCTTGCATTGTCTATCCGGACTGGACAAACGAAAAAATAAAAAAAACCTGAGTCTATACAATCACATATTGCCCTTGAAAATAATATAAAGTCTAATTCAATTCACAGTTATCGGTGCTATTTTTTATAAAAATTAACATACACATGTCGTACCTATTTCAGACACGAAGAATTTTAGATTTTTAAATTTTTTAAGCCAAACTATTTGACTTAAAATTCAAATTACACTTGCACTTGGTGGTTATAGAACTACGAAAGCGCCGAAATGTATTTATTTCAATGAATGAACCTATTTATAAAACAAGAATAAATAAAAAGAAAAACAAGGAAATATATAAAAAATATTATAATAACCACAAAACACACAATAAAAACACCTTTAAAAATAAAAAAAAAACAAATATAAATTTTACATCTTAAAATACTTCTCGAATAAGTTCTTTAGCGTTGCTGTAGGTGCCGACGACGCATAAAACTGTGCCAAAAATCAATATAAGTACAAATTTCCATAGCCGCCACCTCAAGACCCCTAATCCTGGGTCGTGCCAGTCCAAACAGAGTTCTATGAAGGCTGGATAGATGAAGCCCATGTTTGATAGACAGAAAGAACCAAGCTGTAAAAATATTTAGAATATATAGAAAAAAAAAAATATTTAAAAAAATCCAATTATCCAATTTTCGCTCAA
Organism: Heliconius numata; assembly: GCA_016802625.1. Classification (NCBI taxonomy): domain Eukaryota; kingdom Metazoa; phylum Arthropoda; class Insecta; order Lepidoptera; family Nymphalidae; genus Heliconius; species Heliconius numata. Next base: position 219,775 of record JAEBDU010013507.1, on the reverse strand, counting down.
TTTTGAATCCAAAATTGAAAAATTTTTTTTAAGATAATGATGTAAAATTGCTTTTAATAATGAACATGGTAATTTCCATAGTAAATATGATATTACATGTGTTATTCACGCTTATGGTGGAAACCAAACACTCAACTTCCGGTAGCTTATAGTATTTTAAATTAGCTGACAGTCATCCTATTTCCTTTACAATGTACCTACTGTCACACTAGCTTATGTAATGCGTGCTGTAAACCAGTCTATAATAGGTCTGGTTATTTAAAGTAAGATTTCATAACTCCATAATTCAGCGGAAAGTGGGGAACGCAACATCTTAACACTCGGTTCCCTCTACCTACCATGATATGTGCGGGATACAGCGTGAAGCTGATAAAAATATATTAAAAAAACAGGATAGCAGGTTCAATAACGACTTAAAACAAAAAGATCTTATCAAAGGCAGCTCACGCTTTCATACCCATCGTACAATTTTCGAGATATTGCGAGCCGAATGGCGGAACTCAACGCCGCGCTCTGTCTAGCAGATCAGGGAAATTAAAAAATATATAATCCCAAAACCATCCTTTACAGTCTGATTTGACAATGATGAAACAAGTCATATTACCCAAAAATACTTACCAAACCGATAAACTTAGTGACAGCCGGAAATGTAACGGCAATAATTGTGATAACGATAACGAACGACGCTCTGTAGACCCTCTCCCAGAGCCAATACTTGGACGGGTCGTATCTCTGCTTTATGTAGTACCAGACCAGGTCGAATGGAATCCAGAAGTTTAGGGCAAACGTTACGTAGATCATTAACGCCATCATCACTTTTAATGCTATTGGAAATCTAGAAGATTAATAAAAAATTCTATAAGAATGAAAACTTTAGTGTTTTTGTATGTAATTGTAACCGTTACTAAGGTGGGAGTTGATTCAAAGCCAACTATTCATATATATATCTAGGTATCTTATAATTTGTTAATATTTATTTCCTTTCATTGTAAATTACAAATATTCTATTATCTTAGTAATGTTTTTATCGTAAAAGTTAAATAAAAAAGAAATTGCAATAGATTTTTTTTACAATAAAGCTCTTACGGTTCCAAAGGAAAGTTTACAGTGACTGGTGACCTGGATTTCTCACCAAAACCCCAGTAGCCGAAGAAACCGACAGTCAATACTATACTGACTACAATTGACATTCCTGAAATAAATATTATATAAATATTATCCACGTTAAACTTTTAACTATACACACTTGTGTATAGTTCTTGAGAAATAAACAAACTTACAGTTACTTATTCTATTTCTCCTTATTCCGCAAAAACTTCAAAGAACTTTCATGCCAGATTTCATCTTTCAACGGAAAGTGGGGAACGGAGTGCCTTTAACACTAGGTTTCCTCTGCCCACCTTGCTATTTGCGGGATACATCGTAAAGCTAGAAAAAAAAAAGTAAATCACCTCCAGCCAACACTATGGGTATTTTCTTCGGTTCCGCCATAGTATTCTCAATGGCCAGTGTAACACCTACTCCTTCCATACTGAACACGCAAACACCAACAAACTCGAAGAGACCAGCAACGGTTTTGAATATTGGAAAATCAAAGGGGGACATTACCGATGTTATTATTGCGTAGTATATTGTTGCTCCAGCGACTGTCACTAAAAGTTTATATTAAAATAAGTGGAGAATAAAGAGAAAGGGAAAGTTATAATTTTCTTAAACATAATCAAGGATTGAATTATTTATTTTCATTTCCCCGTTTTGGTAACAAGGCAAAGTGCGGCTTTGAGTTTCGCCACCTAACAGGCAATGTCTCACAAATGGGGCGGTTCCTGGGGAACGGAAAGTCTTAAGGCTAGGTTCCCTTGTGAGTTTTTTATAGTTGAAAAAAAAGTTATAGCTATTTCACTATTTTCACTTGTTTCTCCCATATTTATTAAATATACTCCACATCGATACAAAACTCTGCCCTAAATTTCCACCAAAATAGATTTCAACGTGATTGGCGTAGATTAAAAAAATAACTAACTAAATAAGTAACTGTCACTCAAACACGTCTCAAGGACAATATGACAACATTATGATATTTTTAAACTTTTTTAATAAAGCTGTATGAAGCATGAAGAAATTCATGAAACAAGGCAATTGTTGCGAAATATGATAGCGTTTGACTGTGAAAGCGATGGTTGTCCGTTCATCACCTATTTGGAAAAATATTAAGTAGATGGTTGTGGGTTCGAGTTTCAATCTGATTAATTATTAAATTAAAAACTATTCACATTTCTTCTTGCTTTGGTCAAAAGTGGAAAACAGAGTGTTTTAAAACAACTGAGCATCTTTGTTTCTTAAATAACATAACCTATTTTCGAATTACTTCTATCAAAAATCAACAAAACACAAATATTCTACGGCTTTAAAATTTTTACCTATGAAAATATCAGCAACTATAGAAAACGGTGCCAGATATTTCAAAGAGGTTATCATACAGATCAGCACACAAGGTATCAGGAGAGACGCCACATACACTCTTAGCGGAGGATTTCCCTCCACTGTTATTTCATCAGTGCCTTCCACCAACTGCTTTATTGTACGGGAAATCATAATTTGGTAGACGCAACAGGATCCGAAAAGATCTACACATATTGTAAAGTCCACGGCGTACCTAGAAAATACGAAGATATTATTAATTTTATAAGGCAGAAGAGTATGTTTGGTTGAAGGCGTTATTCTCAGGAACTAGAAAAAATACTTTTTTCTATCATACCAACTATTTCCATTTGGAAATCGCAAATAAAAGCTAGCGATAATGATGTATTTCACTTTAAATTATTTTTCTTTAAAAATTACTTAGTCACATGCTACCTCTTATACTTAGTTATAAGTTATCATAGAATATATATAAAAAAATAAGAATATATAAAAACTTACCGAAAACATCTACTATACTTTCTAAGGCTAACAAACGGACTCGTCTCCAAAGCAGCTTGGGCTAAATCGGGGTATGACATGGCGGGTACTTGCACTCTACCGTAGATTTTTTGGGCTGATTGAGCTAAAATCTGTAATATATAAAATATTATACACATTTTCAAATTAATTCAAAACAGGAATTTAACCGCGCAGCGGCGTAGCGTTTGACAGTAAATGTGACGCAACAGTCACGGATTCAATTCCCACTCATGGGAATTAATTATTTTCACCTCGGTCTAATAATATGATAAGGGGAAACCAAGTGCTAAGACAATCTGGGCTCCGCCCGCGTCAAATTTTCGCGGCATTGCTTTTCAAAATAAAGAAAAATTGATGAAAATATTTCCGCTGTTTCACAACGACTACTTTTTTCAAAAAAGTAGCTTGATAGTTGCTTAGTATCCCTTTTCTCTAATTTAAACATTATCCTTGCAATTTTTATAGCAATCCCTAAATAAAATAGATATTTAACTTACCAGCATACAATAACTGACCAACATGCCTAACATTATAGTCAAGACAACAGAAGTCCACAGCCCGCATTGTTTATAGGTTTCGTGTATGGCCATCACACCACCACCAAGACAGCTTTTCACCAAATGCCCGATGGATTCTATGACACTGGAAAAAAAGAATGTATCAAAATTAATTACAATGTTCAATAATCCCGTATAACTTTCGAAAATTTTATTATTTTAAGCTTCACAGTGTCTCCTGTGGAGAAATAAAAGTAATACATTTCCCCCAAGTTGGAATCCACCCACTACTGTAATTGCTAATTGTTTTACTACTGCGCCATGACGGTCTCATATGTACATACATATATGTAGATAGATACATTTTATCTTATCTTATAACAAAAAGTCCTTACAATAATAATTGATTTGACACTGTCTGCTAAATGATAACTTTCCAATAGCCTCAATGACCAGTCTGATTAGAATTAATAAAACAAACGACGAGTTTTGATAGCTTCGTTTAAATATTACTTTTTTCTATAGGTTACGGTTACGCTGTCATTCGTCTAAGTCTGTGCTAAGCATATGTTTTTGTTAACCGACTTCAAAATAAGGAGGTTATCAGTGTAACATATACAGTATGATCGACAAGCGGTGGCTGTCCTGAAGATAGCTTTTGTTCTTGCGCATTGTTCACTCGTATAGAAAATAATCCAAAAGTAGTCTTAAAATCAAATCTGCAACCATCTACAGCTTACTTTAGGGCGGTCACGACTTGTCTACTGCACTATTTTTATATTTAACCTCAAATTTATCAAACAAATTAATTCATATTTATTTTTTAAATAATGTACAAACGATTCTTTCAGTTAATAAAATAGTCATAGCACATACTACCATAAATCTAAAAATATATATGTTATTATTTTATTATGTTATTTGGTTAATAGACAGGGATATAATGTCATTATTGTAAATGATAACCAAGGATTTAAACTTTTTAAACCTAAAAATCTTCATCTAACAAGACCAGGACAATTGCTTTACAATTTCATTTAAACTTGAACCCGCAACCATTGCGAGGTCATATACGTTAAATCTGCACGTCGGTATTGTCATTTATTATTAATTTATAGACGTTTTCATCAAGTTCAAGGTGGTCTTGATTTAATGTCGAATAAAATTCCATATAAGAGTCCATATATTGAACAGGCTAGCTTCATCAATTAACTATCTATTTATTTTCTTTTATATTTTTTATTAATAATATTTTTTAAAGCTTCACGCTTTATCTCTAGCGAGGTAGCCAGAAAGAACTGAGTGCCAAACGCTTCCCTCTATTCATACCTCTTTCGCCTTGTCCACCGTTATCAACATCTTCATAAACCCGGAGAGTTTTCATGTTTTTTACTGCGCTCGCAAAGGTCAACCGAGGTCTCAACCCATATCTCTTACTATTAACAATCTAAATGAAGTTTAAAATTTTTGTAGACTTAATAGGCTAACTAAGAAAATTTACGAATATATTCTAATTTAAAGATAAAAAATATGAAACTATACTTAGTTTTTTTCCCAGGTGGTCTCGCACTGATAAAGTCATAATTCTTTGCCACGTCTCCTGTCGCTTTAATTTCATATTTATGGTGTCCTCGGTACCTCAGCACTTGGTTTCTATCTTCGTCACTCTTAAAAAAAAGTAGGTTTTTCAAATAAATAAAACAGACGCATTATGTTTCTACTTTTCAAAAATCATTGTTAATAATATTATTGTAATATTTTGACACTAAAATATTTTATACGTTTAAATCATCGTTATATATCAACAACTTACAAGCGAGGCAAATTGCCAATTCATTGAAGAATAGCTATGTATTTGTAATCAACGTCGTCTGGACGAGCCGCTAGATCATTATTTAGAATTTAGTTTAAAAATATGTTTGTATTTTAATTATTTCCATTTATCTTCTGTCTCTGGTTCTAAACGCGGCGTTGAGTTCCGCCACTCAATAAAAAAGGTTTCAAATTGTCGGAAATCGTGAAACAAAGTATCTTAAGGTGAACGTCGACTATTAGAAAAATACATAAAGAAAAAAAAAACTTCAATTGAACTTACTGGACTAATTTGTAGATTATCTCGCCGAGACGCTAAGTTAGCATTCTGCATAAAGCAAATAAATTAATTAATTTTACTTAAAACGAAATTTGAACCAAAAATTTAAAATACTATAGTTACAGAAACATATCTTTTCAAAGCTAAGTCCAGGCTCCTCCCCCAGAAAATATCTCTAGACGCGCTAATACCCGGCGTTGAGTTCTACCACTCAACACGCAATGCTTCAAAAATTCGGCGGAAACTATGGAACGAAGTGTTTTAACACTAGGTTCATTCTGCTTACGTACGTTTAAGTTCATATATTACAAGTGTGGAATAATTAATCACAATTGATTACCTATTTGTATGTGTTTGTAAGTTCAGTTTTACAGTGGACTACCTATAATTATTTTTTTTAATTTTCAGAAATCAGTGCCAGTTAAATTTGAATATGGATTTTTTTATTATATCATTTTATATTATAAAATTATAATTGGGATTCTTAATTTTAAATGATTGTGCCGAAACTCACCTCGCTGTATCTTTTATCCTAAAAAAAAAACAACATAGCATTAGATGTAGAATATATTATATTATAGAAATAAGACATGTATTTTTCGTCGTCGTCGTAGTGGGACAGGGTTTGACTGTTCAACAATGAATACGACGGTTGTGAATTCGATCCCAACTCGTGGAAATGATTATAATTGTTTTCTTTTTCCCGCGCTGATGAAAGAATGGTAACGAAGGTCTGGCATGGTTAGACTCTGGAGTCATGTTTTTTTATTAAAATTTAATAATTGTGATCATGCAAAATTATTCGTCAAAATTTCTTTATTTTGAGGAAAATTTCGAATAAAAATCCGAAAATTCACATGTTTAAATATAAAGCGCATCTCACTTACCGGTGTTCGGACCATTTTTTAAAACAGTCACATAACAAAAATAACAACAAATTTACAGTCTTACAAAAATAAATGTATAAACAGCAAATTTATTATAGGTTAAAAACTGATTGACTTCTATTATGACGGGAGAAAAGAAGAAATATTAAACTGTAATAAAAACTTTTTCAAGCAACATATGCCAATCTATGCCATTATAGATTTTAATAAATTTTCTTATTATTAGATTAGATGGCAGGCAACCGAGTGTCCTAATACTTAAGTTTGCATTACCTGCCGTGGTATGCCAAAGGACTTTGTTATTCAGGCGCCACGACAGCCAACCGTAAATGCAACGGCAGTTCGATTCCTACGATGAAATATTTAATATTTTTATTGTCACTTTATTGCCAGGGTAACGAAGCAAAAAGGGCGGCGTTGAGTCCTGCCACTCAACACGTAATTCCTCACGAATTCATCGGAAAATGGGAAACGGAAGTGTCTTAATGGGAACGGAGTATCTTAACACAGATTCCGAGATACAGCGTGAAACTAAAACGAAAAGAAAATTCTTGTCACTGTGAACAATTCCTCTATGTACCCTACATAGCAGTTATTATGAACCGTGACATTTCATTTCTCTATTTGTTATAAGTTATGAAATTGATTCAACATCAGATGTTCCAGAAAAAGTCCATCACCTGCATTTTAATTCTATGTACACAACTTTTTCAAAAAAATGTTTTGCAAAGATAATTATTAATTATCTTTGAAATATCTATAGATATTTTGAACATTTTCATTTATAACATTTTGTAGATTTCGATAATGAAGCCAATTGAGTCTCTCCTCCGTCTAGAGCATGCTATAAACTTAGGCTGTATTATCTTATATTTTTAATTAAAGGTAATTTTCAATTTAAAGAATAAACGAAATAAATAAAACAAATTGTATGTGTATAATTATTTACAAACATTAATAGTTTATTTAAGACCAAAAATATCACCTTCTGTGTTCGTAGAAGGCACAAATAGCTCCAACCATCATATAGTAATACAATTATTATGGAATAATGATTATTACGATGATTGTAATTAATGATTCTGCAATTATTATTTAATGGTGAAGGTAATAAATTAATGATTTAATGAAATAACTTTATAACAATCACTGATTTTTTAAATAAAATATTCTTACTCCATTACAATTGAATACTCTATGTACTTAATCCATTTTAATAGTTTTGGAATTTCAAAGATTTTTAAACTTTAATTTACATTATTTATAGCTCATTTACTATATTTCTATGGAAATTTTTATACTTTTTAAAATTCGATTAAAACTTTTACATATTTTAGTAACATTTTAATAATCAGAACTCTATACAAATAATCATAGGCTAATGGTACACACGAATTAAGCAATACTTTAAAAATATGATTACAAATACTCAAAAGAATTTAAATGTGATAAAATGCTGCTATTGAATGGAAAAATATACAATAGGTACCTCATTTTTTTTAAATTTTTGTCACTGATATTTTAATTTTTCATTCTTATATTTATTGACAAAAATCATAAATAAAGTTGAAAGTTTACATTATTATATTATGGAACAGAGTGTTAATTTACAGTAATAAAAAAAAGGCTAGAACCATTAACCCATGATAGGATTTTTTTACTTAAAAATTGTACTTGTCTATGCATGATTCGTTTAATAATATAAAGAAATAAATTATAATATGGCTGTCTGTAACAGAAAATTGTACTTTTTTTTTGTACTTATTTTATATGTATGTTTTTTTATTTTCTATAAACATATTATCAACTGAATAATATTTGACAGTAGTTTTATTTAGGTGTTCGAAGTCGAAAATTTTCAAAAACGTTTTTTAATGTTATTTTTCTATATTATTAAACATGATATCTGTAAATATATGTAATAAATGACACAATAGACATAAGAAGCATTGATTCATACATTTCACTTATTAATTAAAAGCGATTTTAATATTAAAGACTAGCTGGTAATAATTACATTGTTGTACTGTCAAAACTTTTTTAAATCTCAATAATTATAATTTACATTTATAATCTGTATTGTATTTAAAAATGGTTGGACAATATTGAAAACATATTTTTAATCTTTTTAGTTTAATATTTTTTTTTGTTTTGAAAATTATTAGCAATAAATATATAATCAACAAAGGTAGTTTAATGCTTAAAATTTTATCATTGGGATTTTATTAAAAAAAAGTATTTGAAAGTGCAACAACTTTAAACTATTAAAACACGTTATTATTGGAAGATTACGTTTATATTAAAAAAGGTAAAGCACCTTTTGGAACTATTGTATTAGTTAGGCACATTATTTTAATCTATATTTTACTGGTATTATTATTATTAATAGATGTATATTACAGCTGTACTTTTCACAGATAAAAAATTTAAAAAAGAACCAAAGTGAGTAATCACCTGAGTAAAGAAAAAGTGATTTATTAATTATTTTAAAAAAAAACTGAAAAATAAACACTTAACGCGATTAAACTTATACTTTGGTAATAATTACCTATATTTTTAATACAACTAAAGTTATGTGAGACATACAATTGTTTCATTAATAAAACTTAATCAATTTATCGATTAATTAAATTAAAAAATAATTGTATAATAATATTTACAATATAATAATTAAATATAAATATAATATTGAAAGTCAATTAGTATTTTTTTATACGAAACTAAAAACGCAGAATTTTAAGTAACTTGGCTTTAAACGTCTTTTAGGAGTTTTGTACTTGCATTTTTTATATTAACGTTAAAAAGCCTCTAAAGTGAAAAGTGAATGAAAAAATGCATTTTTTTTATAATTTCATCAACATCTATACATCAAAAAGCTGTGAATAATGTCTTATTTGATACTAACAAATAAATAATTAGGCTATAGATTTTACATTCGAACGAAAACGTAGATTAATGCCGCTAAGATTGTTAGAGAGGATGATGTGGAGAAGTGAGCGCTTCCTCGATATACTGAAATGTCAAAAAAGAAATAAATTAGTTAAAATTATAATTTAAATCCGTCGAAATTTAATCTCATGTCATATATTATAGAAATAAAATAATTACCTGAAGCGTGCTGAATCAATTGTGGTTCCACATCTAAATAAGGAAAAAGCAAAATAAAAAATATAAATAAAAAAAAAATATAATAAGCAAAAAAACCATATATGTATAGCTAAAAATATACTTTCTACTCTAAATTCTACTGAATAAAAAAATAAAAAAAACTCAACTAATTAAGAAACTACTGATAATAAAGTTACTTTAGTAAATAACCTAATAAAATGTGTCAGAAAAACAAAAAAAGCTACTAAAATAAACTAAAATAAAAATGACAAGATATTATTTTTTTGGAAAAAATAGCAAAAAAGAAACATTTTTTACTGTCAACAAAATGGTACAAAAAATTAATAAAAACAATTACCAATATCCAAAACAATGTTCTCGTTATTCTCACTCCAGCTCTTCTCATTCTTCACTTTGACCAGCGCCTCGTATTTGCCGTTATCGATATCGAGCTCGTGGGACAAATGGTACTCGTGGTGCCTCGCTTTTGGTACGGGCACTTCTATTACTTCCCATTTGTTGTCCTGTTAACGAAACGAAATAGACAAATTATATATATTAATCTGATAGAGGCATTTTGACTGTAACATGATGAGTATTGGTTCGATTCCCACTTGGGAATGTGAATTATTTTCATTTCGTCGTATGTGGTAGTTTGGTAATAGGTTTTCACTGCCTACCCTGCTATACAATGAAACGACGCTGATCTTAAAAAATTAGGAGATTAAAACATCTAGATTTAGATAGCAATATATAAACATATAGGTTTTCAAGACTGTTTCACTTTGTCTAAATTAACTTGAATTACTTGTTTAATTCCTTCATTATACAGCAATAATGCTATCGAATACAAAGAACACCTAAGGCTATTGTTAGATTTCTAATCTTTTTAAATAACTTACCCCGCTAAGATCTCTGAACTGAATTTCAATTTCTTGTAAAGGCTGGTGTGAAAAGACCGTCCAAGATAATTTGTTGCCTTCAGCTTCGAGACTCTCAACTATTGGTCTTTGAACTAATTCAATAGATCTGTTACGTTTGCCAACTTCGTTCTCTGCCTGGAATATATAAATAGAAATATATATTAAATTTTATATTAAAATTTTAGATTTTCGCGAATTTTACTTTATATAGTTTTATATTTAAGTTTTTAAAACATGACGTTTCCAAAACTTTGCAGCAGTCCGTAGTCACAGGTTGACTGAGGTGATGGGTCTGTCAGTTAAGTACATAATTGAAATTATATTTTATTATACAGGGTGGAAGAGGCAGCGCTTCTTTTATTGAAACTGCATATAGGGTAATATATTTCAAACCCACACCTAAGAAATTAATCAAGGTACCTCAACAGTTTGGACGTAGGAATTTTTTTTCATTTCACGATTTTTATCCATACCTGTATTTCGTGTCACGCACACATACGTGTGCGACGTTTCCGATTTGACAGGTAAGTGTGTGCGTGCCTATGTTATACTTTACAAATGGCGTTTTATTTTAAAACGATAATTTTATTATTTATTTTGTTTGAAAAAATAACTTTTCCATTTTTGGGAATTTTTTTTTTTCCGAATTATATTAGGCTTTTATAGAGTAGTTAAAACTGTGGTTTCATTTAAAGTGGCGCTGACAATTCCACCCTGTATACAGATACAGATATTTTTAATTTCAGCATTTTTCATTCATAGTTCTAAGATACTTTCGACTATCTCAATTTCTAACAAAATTGTAAATTTACCTCGCAAGTGAAAGTTCCGAAATCTTCATCAACAACTGGCGTCACGGTCAGGTTGGAGTGTTGTCCGCTCGTGCTGAGGACGTATTGACGGGACGAGCTTTCTATCAGCTTGCCATCTTTGTACCAACGAATGTAAGCACTGGAAGGAAAAGAATAGAAAATACATATTATTTTTTAAATGTGATAGTGTTTTATTTTAAAAAAAATCAACTTCACGCTGTATCCCGTAGACAGAGGGAACCTAGTGTTAAGACACTCCGTTCCCCACTCTCTGCCGAATTCTGGAGTCATTGCGTGTTGAGTGATAGAACTCAACGCCACGCTTTGCCTCGATATCAGAGCGAAGAAATGGAAATAAAAATTTAAATAAATATTGAATTTCCTCGAGTGGGGGTCGAACCCACAACCAGTCGCTCTTAGTATCTCTGCGCCACGACTGGCCTCAACAAAATTTATAGTTTAATTTAATATAATTAATATATAAACTTACGCAGGCTCATAATACAACGTGCATTGTAATACAGCTTCGACGTTGACAGCCGAGTTGACAACAGTCCTGTGCACATGGACGTGGGGTTTGCCTAAAATTATATAAAAAAAAAAATGTATTTCACTAAAAATAAACAATTTATTAATTTTATTACAATCAGAGTGTAATTAACAAAACATAAACTAATTAATAAATATACAGTAGTAATTTAAAAAAAAATTACATGAAATGCAATGAAATGAAATGAGAACCGGGTTCCCAGGTACTTTCTGCCTATCCTCCAATGTTCGGGATACAGCTTTTAGTATAGTAATAGCTTTTAGTTCCCGAAAAATGTGTGGACAAACATACTGTATGCTTACAATATGTAAACGCTGTATGTGACTGTAAAGACGATGATTGTAGGTTTATTTAATTTTTTTTTACTCGGTGAAGACAATGAGCAGTGTTTAGTTCCGCCATATAACACGGAATGTCTAGAAAATTCGGTGATGCGTAACAAGGTCCCCTTTGCTTATCCTGCTAAATGTGGGATATAGCGTAACCCTACAAAATATCATATACTACTTACTTTTAACAGCAACTTCGATCTCAGCCTGATTAGTACCGACTCCATTGAAAGCGTAGCAGTAATATTTTCCAGAATGTTCGCGTTTCACATTCTTAATTTCGACTGTATTTACTGAAAATTCTCCGTCTTTTTCAGTCAGGCGCCAGTTCTGAAAGAATTAAAGTAATTAAATATTAATAACCAGCGTTGTATACCTGCAGTTTTGCCTATGAAATATCTAAAAGTTGTGTATGAAACATGATATTATTTTACGCTTGAATAGGCTATAGCTTATAGGCTACCACTACCCTACATTTTTAAAATTGGAGCCAATAGTTGGACTGGTTGTGGGTTCAATCCCCACTCGAGGAAAATATTTATTTCAATTTATATTTCCATTTCTTCGCTCTGGTGTCGAGGCAAAGCGCGGCGTTGAGTTCTGCCACTCAACACGCAATGTCTCTAGAATTCGGCGGAAAGTAGGGAATTGTCTTAACATTAGGTTCCTTCTGCCTACCCTGCTGTGTGCGGGATACAGCGTGAAGCTGATTTAATTTTGATGTATATAGATATTGTTTAAACATCGTGTTGGCGCCAAGTATCCGGTAAGCTTCCTCATTGTAAATGGGTTAAAGTGACATATCAACATAAGGTGTCAATATATTTGATCTATGTTTGTTTGTTAGAGGAAATGACTTGAACTTGACGTTGGGATAAGAGATTCTATTATTATTAAAATGTTAATGCTTTATTATTATTTTGAAATTAATAAATTAAATTTAATTTATTACTTTCAAAATAATAATATAATGCATGAATATTCATTTCACTCTAGTAACCAGACTAAGCGCAGCGTTGAGTTACGCCAACAAAATTATGAAAACTTACTCCATTTTCAGCGCCCTTGGAAAAGACGATCTTCGGTGGTGGCGATCCAGATACTTCACATGTCAGAAGCAGGTCGTCACCCTCTACTATGTGTCCGTTGTCGGTTGCTATGAATTCTGAAAAAAGAGTATTCAAATATGAATAATGAGATTGGTGTGTTATATCAATTTCCTTAATAACCCAAGATCCCAGGGCCTCCAGACCTCGTCATTTAAGCAAAGCTGAAATTTTGAAGACCATTATTCTAATACGAGTATGTAGTTAAGAAAGTATGCGTACTCACTAACTTGATAAACATACCACTGAAAGGACCCCACTTTAAGGACTGATGTAGGTCTGGGTGCCCAAGAATTTCAGTTCATATTAACCTTCTATACTCCTTCTCTATATACTATAGCTGTACCAAATCTAACTCCACATTTCTCCGTCTGCAGTTCTAGTGAACTGGGCGCAAAATATTTTTTTCACATATAATTAATTATTAATAATTATAAAGATATAACTTACTCGAAATCCTAGGTGATTCTAAGATAGCTAAATTATGTTCAATAGACGGTCGGCCATCTTGCATCAGTTCACACTTGTACTTCCCACCGTCGGTCTCTTTGACATCTTTTATCAATAAGTCAGTAGAATTGGCGGGACTGTAAATGAAAACAAAAATAAAATTAAAAACAAACATATTAGATTTCGAGGCCATAGTAGTGCAGTGGTAATGTTAACGTGATGGTTGTTGGTTCAATCCCCTTTCGGAAGACTGATTACATTTAAATTATTTTCATCTCCCTGTTATAATAGCCAAAGCGAGGCGTTAAGAAAATTAAGCTGATTGTGGTGAACAGAGAGTTTTCCCATTAGGTTCTCCCTGGATAAGAGATTGCAGGATAAGAAGCTAATGATGAATCTGATACAGCATGAAACTAAAAAAAAGAGACAGAAATCCCAAGAAAAAAAATATTCGTGAAAAAAGTAATTATACTTACACAAAAAATCGATCTCGGTCCTCAAGTGGACTTAAACGTGATTCATCAGGTTTCATACTGACTATGTAGTGACTGTCTTCATTGATAGACCACTGTACTATGATAGAGGGATCTGTAATACAAGAATCACATATTATTTTAATATCTAGAAGCCGTAACGGAATGTATTGGAAATGGGGCGGTGCGTGTGGAACAGAGTGTTTTAACACTAGGTTCCTTCTACCTTTTATTTTTATTCCATATACATATATATGACGTATAGATTAATATTCTTATAGTATAAATGTATGGTATATGTTTGTATAATACATATTATTTATTTTATTGAAGGTCTACTCTTACTCACTCATGAAGGTAGTAAAAGTTAACCTTGTTTCATTTAGATTAACTTAGACTAAACTTAATAAGTGTATAACTCAGTTATAAATAATAAATTTACCATTCGTAAGAAAAATAACTTTTTAAATATATCTTTCTCTAATTTTACAAGTACGTGTCGAAATAAGGTGACACCTGTGCAAGCTCATTTAAATATTGCATCACGATAATAGTTCCGGTGGCGCTCGAACTTCCGGTTAACGGTAGTGTTGAGATCATCAATGTATGTAATATGTTAATTTATTTACATATACAAATTATACAATAAATAATGTGCATATATATTTATTACTTTCACGTTATATCCCGCATATAGTTGGTTAGACACATAGTGTTAAGACACTCCGCTCCCCACTTTCCGCTGAATTCTAGAGGCATTGCGTGTTGAGTGGCGGAAGTCAACGCCATTCTTTGCCTGGACACCAGAGCGAAGAAATGAAAATATAAATATAAATATATATTTTATTTCCTCGACTGGGAATCGAACCCACAATCATATACATGACAGCGTTAAGCTGATTTATTATTATAATCTTGGATTTTAAATCACAATTTTTATTGTTTTTAAATTAATATTTATCGAAAGCATAATCTTTTAAAAATAATTTAATATTACTTAAATTTATATTTTTATTTATATAATTATTTAAA
This sequence comes from Heliconius numata, assembly GCA_016802625.1. Taxonomy (NCBI): domain Eukaryota; kingdom Metazoa; phylum Arthropoda; class Insecta; order Lepidoptera; family Nymphalidae; genus Heliconius; species Heliconius numata. The sequence continues at coordinate 204,573 of JAEBDU010013507.1, read as the reverse complement.
CTTAAATTTAACTTACCGGGCGGTGATACGTTGCATTCTAATCTCACGTTTCTGCCGATAGTAACGTTGTAGTTAGAAGGCTTTGTCAAGATGACTCCAACTATGTCTTCTTCTGCGTCGTTACCTGAAATTATTATTTATTGATATATATCATTAAGTTGCAGGTTCGATTTGCAATTGGGGAAATTAATTATTTTCATTTCCCAAGTACCCAGATTTTTTTGAAAATTATCCTCCTTAACTTCTCGCTTTGTCCCTAGAGGGATAGCAAAAACGATTGGAAGACCAAACTCCACGGTCGCTGTATTCGTCTTTCACATCGTCCACTATCATCAACCCATACATACATGCCCCACTGAGGGTATGCTTATGTTTGTATGTGAACTTCTTCCAGTATTATCGGTACCATGCTCTCGAAGATCAACCAAGGATATCTTTATCTATCTAATATCTTTCAGCTAATATTAATTAAACTATAGATTGATTACCTTCAGCATCATTTTGTGCTTCATCATCGGTTCCTTCGTCAGCCAGCACATCATCATAATCGTCCTCCTCAAGTTGACGACGTTTCATAGAGTGTCGGGCTTCTGTATCAATGGAAGAAAATATAATATGTTAGTTTGTATATTAAAAAGTCTAACGTGTTTTTATAATAAGCAACTTTAAAAAAATGTTTCATACTATACAGCAAGTAAAGAGAGAGAATCTAGTGTTAAGACCCTCTTTTCTCTACTTTCGACAACTTTCATGACTTCAATCTCTTAACAACATTCAAAAAGGTATCAAACTGACAACCGCTTATGCTTTCTATATATACCTATACTTTGTTTGTCTGTCTGTCCATTTATCTTTTCTATAGCAATTCAATAGTGTATTTGTATCTTTGTTATAAAATCACTACAGCCATTAAAACTGTTATCCATATTACCATTTAACATACGAGTATTCTTAACTCCATTTTGGTCTGAATGCGCATTAACATAGAGCATTGCCTTAAAAGTCGATGATATAATGACTAGGACTCCTGTATTGCTTAGGCAAATATTTTATATAGACTCAAGGTATGACATGTAGCGGTTTTATATTAATTAATTATATATTTTTTAGCTTGACTTTTTATCGCCAGCGAGGTAGGCAGAGAATAAGGGGTGCCCTACCTCGTTCTCATCGTCCAATGTTAATTATTAAATAAGTGTATTTATAAGCGGGTATAGAGCAAAAGAAGTTAATTTAGAAGTAACATGTCCGTAGAAATATTTTTTTGCCCACAAAGCTAAACTGGATTTTCATTTAAATATACGATTCCTACGCATGTATAATATAATAAAATATTACTTTCGTTTGATGACATTAAAAGAAATTGATTTAAATAAGATCAATTTTAAAATCATTTCGCTATCTCTTACAGCTTGTACCACGCGTGTAAGCATGGTTGTCTTTCAAGCTAGTAATAATTCTAAAATTGTTTCCCGATGGTCTGTTGATACAATGTTTAGCTTTACCTTTTATAGATAAGGTTCAAATACCTTTAATGTTTACAAATATTATGATTTAATGGATGTTTATCGATAACAATGAGGCTTTTTTAAACATTAGTTTTTTTAAATACACCAATACCTAGAGCTTTTTTCTAATAATTTGTGTGAAGGTTATACGTTTTAAAGTCGACAAATCGAGTCTTAAAGATAACTCTTTCATACAGCTTTGCTCGACTTGTCGACACATGCACATGGCTAGGTAAGCAAAGGTATCTGGAAATCTAGTATTAAAACACTCTGTTCCCATTACAACACTACTGTTCCTCACTTTCCGCCAAATTCTTTAGGCATTGCCGGAATATTACTTATTATATTTTTTTTAGCTTTACGAGCGTATTTCAAATAAATTATAAGTTAAGCAAAGGGAACCTAGTGTTGAGGCATTCCATTTAGATGTTTTCTAGACGTTCCGTGTAAAGTGGATCAGTAAGTAAGTATGTAAGTAAGTGTGTATCAGTAAGGAAGTCTTGATACTAGAGAAGATGTAAAACTGCCCCCGTGAGGCAGTTTTACACTTTAAAAATAAGTAAGTAAGGCCTTTTTGAGGCAAAAACTTTTAATATGTTATATCGATACAATCATTCTTTAACCTGCAAAATACTGTAGAATAGATAGATGTAAAGAAGAGAAAAGTAAAAAGAAAACAAACTAACTAACCAAAGCTATTCAAGACTTAGTTAAATCGGTCCCTGCATATAAATAAGCTGGTATTATGGACAGTGAGGAAAGATTGCATGTCGGTTCGTCTGTCACACTATGAATACTAAACAAGTTGAATGTCTTTGACGGACAACGAAATGGTTTCTTTTAGATTTTCAAATGATCTAACAATTACTTCCTTTGAAATTTTTTTTTTTACTACTAGTGCCTAGTAACAAGTTCTTTTTTTCTATTCTACGCTGTATCTCGTATATAGCAGGGAACTCAGAGGGAACCTACCAGATATTGTGTGAGCCGGAATTCAACGCCGCACTTTGTTAAGTTAAGAAAAATATTATTCTTTACATAAAACAACAAAGAAATCTATGTATTCCTCCCTGGCCATTTAAAAATATAAATTCAATAAACAATTAGGAACCCATTTTAAGTATTATTGCTAGTAAAAGTGCAACTTGTATATTTTTCCAAGTAACTGAGTAACTTCCCCATACTTAACCATTTTAATTAGATAATAGCACTGACATGATCAATAGGCAATTACTTAAAGGTAAGTTTCAATAAATTGCTATACAAAGGCTATACAGTATATAGCCTTGGGACATACCGTACGTCGTAAATATTTCCACTTTAACTCGATCGAATGGTAACTATTTATTGCTAATTTTATAATTATATGATTTTTTTATTGATCCCGTGACAGTTGTGGGTTCAATTCCCACTTAGGCAATTTTTTTTTCGTTTTCTCGCTCTGTTAAGAAGACAAAGCGTGGTTTTGAGTTCCTTCTACCTCGGACAGAGAGTAGGCAACGAAATGTAGTATACGGGATAACACTAAATTAATAACTCCAGAATGGGGTGAAAAGTGAAGATCGGGAGTGCCTTAATGGTAACGCTGCACAATGCAAATGCTGCGGCACTGCCTATTTTGCCAAGAGAACCTCGTCTAATTTCGAGACATTTGGTTCGCTTGTTAAATGATAGCTCACGCTACGCTGCACCTTATTAAATAAGACAAATAAAAATAAGTAGATATTAATATAAATATTTCCCTGACTTGGAGTCGAACCCACAATTATCTCGAAACACTGTGCCACTATCCCACGCTCAAAGTTAGTGATTAATCACTCAACCTTTCATTTCGCCGATACAAAGCCCCACTCTGTCTATCTAGACCAGGAAACATCTATATTATAATCTTGTCACCATTACGTCAGTCACATGACTAACTAACTGTCCATCTTGACGTTTGTCATCCTACCTATCTATATATTTATAGTGACATAAAATTTTCATATTGAATTTCAATATGAAGCGGTTGTGATTTCGAATCCTAGTAGAAGGACTGTATATTTTTTTTCTATTTTCGCTTCGTTATTTTTGGTTAGATGTAGACTTCTGTGTTATTTTTATTTGCTGACACATCCAGTACCTACTTTCAATTTATAAGTGGAAGTGAGTTTCACCACTCAACACACAATATTTTCTTTGCAATTATAGCAAAAAGGACTCAGTTTTTGGGTGAAAACAGAGAAACGAGAGATTTATCATGTAATAATTTCTCTTCCTCTCACTTATCACCGTTTACAACTGACAACGCCGTCAGTAAAACTAGTCCCAAAATAATAAAGAATCTAATAAAAAAGCGCATCACACATAATTTGGTTCAATGTAACCGTATAAGGAAGTAAAGTGATGAACGGACAGAAACAGGTCATTTCAATTAACTTTAATTAACAGACGGACATACAGCTATGAAGTATGTATACATAGATACATACATTTGTATGAGAACTATGTAAGTTTAGAACGAAAATTATTATAAAGACCTAGTGGCATTGGAATCCATAATAATATTATGAAAGTGAAGTTTGTTTGGTTGAAGGCGTTAATCTCAGGAACTATAGGTTTGAAGAAGACAAGAAGACTATAGGTAGAAGACAAGAAGACTATGGTGCTATATTAGATATAGCTACGTGGACCCTTAGTTATTTCATTTTTTGGTTTTTTTTACATCTTGAAACTACTGCACGAAAAATGGCGTCAAAGTTAGTAAAAAGCTAATTACTTTATAATGTATATAGTATGTATACAATACTATTCAATAATTGCTATTTAATCTAGACTTAATTCTATGCGACCTAGAAGTGACCTAACAATGTGGGCCATGGACTGTCCTTAACCAATTAATTACTCTAACTTCATTTCCGGATGTTCCTACATACATAAAGTAATTGGATAGCGCGAAGTATAAAAACATTTTTTTTTACTCTAGACCCTTTAGACCCTAGTGTAAACATATTCCGTTCTCCATTTTCTGCCCAATTCTGAGGCATTGTGTGTTGAACAGCGGAACTAAACGCCGTGCTTTGCGTCGACACCAGAGCGAAGAAAATGGAAATATTAAATATTTCATTTTCTCGAGTGGGAATCGAACCTATATCCTGTCACGTTTACACTTTGTGCTACGTTCTCTCTACTTAACTTTCGAAATGCGGAAGACGTATGAAGCTTAAATAAATATTATAACAAACTAAAAATATGGTCTCCGTACTTTTTTAAAACAAAAAATCTATAATCCTTCATATGAGTGGAATTTGATAATTTAAAATATTAAAATAAACTCTATTACTAAAATTTAAAGTTCATTTTTATTTAAACGTGTTGAGATACTCTTATTTATAGGAAGAGATGACTCACCAATGCAGCTGATCAAATATTTCTTATTAGATATTATTGGAACTTGCAGGCTGACGAGATTTTAATATTTTGTATTGAAATAAGTATGTTTCATCACACTATGAAAAGAGACAAGTAACGGGTAAAATATATACTTCTACTAGCGACCCCCTTGCGGCTTCGCCCGCTTTTACTACTGGATTATTCATATAATGTATGTTTGCAAAGCACTTAAGATAATGTGAAAATTAATTAAACTCTAATGCAACCCGCATTTTCGTAGTTTCAATAAGGATTTTCCAATTGTTTTACTCGGCAAGGATTTTTTAGTAGGTACCGTAATTTTGTGTTGTGTTAAATCTGTGCTGCTAATCTTTTTAAGTACTTATTAAAATATATTTAAATGATTATTTTTAGATAATTAAATGACTATTTTTAAACGGAAGAAATTATAAACAAAAGCCTACCTACTAATAACTACTACAAAAAATATGAAACCAAATATATCACGCTGAAATAATACATTCAACTCCAATTATCCAATACGTGCAAACGCATCTAAATCTTCGTTGCTATAGAGGCAGGCGGGTTTTTTTTCGAGCTTGTGGTTAATGCTGAAGAGGGTATTCTATCCTTGATGAAAAGCAAGCACTACGTGGCTGCCTGTGAGGAAAATTAAATAGAATGCATCGGCCGGGAATCGAACCCGGGCCGCCCGCGTGGCAGGCGAGCATTCTACCACTGAACCACCGATGACTGCTCATGACGCGTTTGTATAAGCAAAACGTCGCGGGGCACGTTTCGCAGCAAGGATGTTTTGATATTGTAACAACTTCTAAAGTACTTATTAAAATGAAAAAAAAGTAAAAGACAGTTTTGATCTACATTAAATGGCCAACGTAACTAATATACTTATTTATATGGTGAGAGTAAGGGATAAGTAAAACTTGAGTCGGCACAGCTGATGTGTGAACGACGTGATGTGTCAACAATAAAATGCGTTTTTCTCTAAAACTATTCGCAATTTCGAAATAGTGTAAAAAACGAATTTTATCTTCGTTTAACGTAGAAAATTAATAAAGTATTTTAAAGGATAAGGATTAATACCATTATGGAAAAATATCCCTCACAATAAAAAATATATTGAAATTACTATTTTTAGACAGAAATATGATCACTACACGTTATCCTTAAAAGATAAAAATATGCTCTCGCGGACTTTTTTGTAGATCTTATTAAGAGGAACAATACTCCAGTACATTATTTTCATGTAGTACTTACCATTAAAGCAGCGCATGCGCGAAAGTGTCTCAACGGGTAGGACTTTAGACACATTTATCGTATTTATGTTAGTTTACATAAGAATGTACAAATAATAAACTATATATAAACCTTCCCTGAGAAATACTCGACCTAATGGTAAAAACCGCATAAAAATCCGTTGGGTGGTTTAGAAGAAGAAGAGTTAGAAAGTTCAGACAGACACGAAAAGCGACTTTGTTTTATAAGATATAGGATAGGATAATAAAACTGAAGAGTTTGTATGAGTGAACGCTAATCTCAGGAACTAATGCTTTGTTCTTTTACTGAGGCCATATGTAACCACCCATCCGGCGAAGCCCAAAACTCTAGTGACAAATATATGTTAAAGGACATCGTGGTGCAATGGGAGAGTGTCAGATTATAAGCATAAAGGATGGGCTCGAATCCAATTCAGGGGAATAAATGTTTTTGTATAATCGCGATGTCTCGAATTCGGGTGAAGAGTGGGAACGGAATCTCTCTCTGCTTATCATGCTATGGGAGCTAGCGTGAGACATCGATTTCCTCAAGTAATTATTCAAGACATAACCTAACGACAAAAAGGATGGACAAACTAATTTTATATATATTTATCTTTTGTAAGCTTCAATAGTAAATGTCTCTACATCAATCTACGTCACTATTGTGAATAGAATATATAAATCACGTAAAAAACAACAAGAGGAATTTTCTTCCGTGTGACTTTTGTATAGCTGTTTCTTTCCTTCTTATTAGATTATGTATATGTTTATCTCTGTCTAGCTTACGTTAAAAGCTTCACGTACTATGCTTTACTTTTTTTACTTAGCTGTATCCCACATAGGCTGAGGGAACCTAGTGTTAAGAATCTCCGTTCCCCACTTTCCACTAAATTCTAGGGGCATTGCGTGTTGAGTGGCGGAACTAAACGCCGTGTTTTGAAGAAATGAAAATACCAGGAAATGAATATACATATAAACATACTATAATATTATAATACGCTAAGATTGTAATATTAAAATATTTTTTTATTAAAGCACCGAAGGCCACCGAACAATGTGTTTCTAGCTAAGCTTTAAGCTGTGTTAATATAAAAACTATCTCTTCAAAGCTAACTGAAATCAGTGGAAAACAAGCATTCATTCGCTACTCGTCGTGCAGCGGCGGTGTCTTTATGCATTGGATATTATTATAATAACAGAAGCAAAATGATTTATGTGTGACCGTTTCGCGTTTACGAATGTGCTTTTTTCATTTGTTTATTATTGAATATTTATCTATTCTTATAATAATAATATTACTATTATAGAAATGAAAAAAAATATTTGGTTGATGTTATTATTATTCTCAGGAATTAGTTTTGTGTTTTATAATCCATTTATTGAAGAAAGCTAAAAGTATCCGTTTGTTGTATCCGTTTGTTATCGTTTTTTTTGAGTGGCAAAACTCAACGCCGCCCTTTGTCTCAGTTACTGTTACCAGAGCAATGAAATTAAAATATGAAATATTTAATTTCCTCGAGTGGGAATCGAATTCACAATCTTTCGCGTGCTACGTGCACACGCTTGTGCCCTTGCTGTGAAGCTTTAGTTCTAAGCATTTTTAATTAATATGTATATAAAGGAGAATAAGCTTTTGACTTTATATTGTATGTACAAGAATAATAAAAAATATTTTAAAATTAAATACTGACAATCCAAATAAGCTGTCGTTTCACATTACCCCTTTTCAATGATTATATATTACAATGATCATAATCATTAACATATTTACATTATTCACTATGTTCTTTCTCTATTTCTTCCTTTTTATCTAGGAAAGATAAATTTTAGCTAAACTTAAAACTCAAAGCTGTGTAAAAGCTTTTCTAAGCTATCTCCAGATATTTGAATGCGTCGAAGTATGAACGGTCATCTATAAATGTAAGGGTAAGGGCTACACTCGAAATCAAAAATAAATCGAGTTCAATAACACTGAATGCTTTTATGGAAATGTTTGTATCTATATATATGTATGTATTAGAGTGACTTTTACTAAAAAAGTTCAGTATAAATAATCTTATAATTTTTTGAAAATCTGTAAGATATGTTATTTATAAAAGGATTTTAATAAGTTCGGTCTTTTACGTCGATAAATTTATATTTTATACAAAATTAAAGCTGTTCATAAAGCTTATTTCTCGAATTTTGGTACGACGAAACATCATTGTTAAAGGGTTTCTTTAAATAATTTCATTACAATTACTTTTGAGTCATTGCGTGCTTGTAATACCAGAGCGAGGAAATGAATATAAATCATTACCTCGAGTGAAGATTCTACCCTTTCTAGAATAACATTAAGAACTAAGCAGAGTATTAATATTTTATGTTATAATTCTCTCCAGTACATTAAACATCGTCGTATAAAACTCATAAACCTGTTCAAAATGGGGAACCGTCTCGCTTTTTACTATATAGGTCAAATATTATGGTTTTGGTAAAATTTTAAAGGTAACAAAATGTCTATATTTACAACTACTTTGGTTTCCTACTGACGGTGGTGAGACCTTCCTGATAAATTAAAATTTGCACGTAGCGGGAGTCGAATCTGCGCTACTCGGTAATAGCCGAACCGCCCAGCCGACTAACCGAGCCAACGCCGAGCCATATACTCGTATATATTCTTATCGATCGGTGCTTTAATAAAAAAATATTTAAAATCATTTAAAATACATCATTCATAAAATATTTCAAACATTTTAGTAGCAATTAGCTTGTTTTATAATTTCTGAAAGTAACTATAGGAAATATAGAAATTTATTTTTAAAAGCTTTCATTTTGCGAAGTAGAGTTAGTACGCAATATTTCTATACTTTTAATAGCTTCACGCTTTTTCCCGCATAAAAAAGGGTAGGAAGAGAGAACCCAATATCAAAATAAGTATTTAGTTCTCCACTCTAAATATAATTATATTATTATTTTATTACATTTAATTATTATCTAATTATTACTAATCTCAAATAGACATGTCAATCATCCATCGACATACATATTATAGTGTTGTATGTATGTATGTCAAAGTTTACAGCCTACGAATACGCAATTACGGTCGCATTACCGACACCACTATTAAATATTTTATTACCAGTGAGATCACTATGGGAGCGGATGCTGTGTTTTTATTTAACTCGCATGACTCATACTTTCATAGAATTTCACTGATAAGCCAAGTCGTTAGCGTTTAGCAACTTGTTATCTTGAATCTGGCGAATTAAGCAGTAGTTAACAATCGCTTAGCGAGGTTGTAGTTGTGGGTTCAAATGCCGAGAAAATTGTCTATGGCTATTTTGAATCCACCACCAAGAGAACCTGGTAGACAAATTTAGAAGTAAGTTTGTATATCTGACACTTCATAAATTACACTATAGTGCCAAGTTATAGCCTATACAGTAGTTGATATGGACAAATTGTGGAAATCGATATATATTTTCATATACAAAAAGAAAATTAAATATATACAAAAATAAAATAAAATCTGGCAAGAAATTTTGACGTAAATCATCACGTTCGTACTGAAAAGTATTTTCTTTTTAATCGCGATCGAAAAAATAAATAATACTTTATTCGATATACCTTATATCTCGATATACATTAATCGAGTTTTACTCGATGTACGTGAGAATCTTTTTTATTAAATAATCATGTTTCGTTCCATAAGCTACTTGGCCGTCACTAGCGTGTATTCATTAAAGTGAGATTACGTAGCCATTAGTGTTTCCCGTTAAGTAAGATTTTATCTTTTAAATAATAGTTATTACTGATGTTGCGCCTTTCTGCCTGACACCATTGAACTTAATAAAAACTTAGTTATCTGTATAATAAAAAGTTAAATAACTCGCTTTTTCTTTATCTTAGTATTTCCTACATTAAGCAGAGAAACTAAAGAAAATTTATTCTTCTCCACAGTTAAAAGATCCCTTTTTAAAAAAGTTTGAAACAAGAGTGAGTGGTACGGGAGGCAGAAAGAGACCTTAATACTTGAAGAGGTTGATGATAGTGTTCAAGGTTGATAAAAGAGGTTTGCAGAGACCGTAGAGATTAATGCTCCGTTTTCTCTAGCCACCCCATATGGGATAAAGTGTGAAAATAAAAACAAATACGTGGCTTAGCGCTATGCCGCACTTTTTCTGTTCTACGAGTATTTTTCATTTATGGCGTTCCAAACGTTCCAGTTGAGCATTCTTTTGATGTTTTAACATGTTCAATTTGACGCTTAACGTCAATTAATTTATGGCTGTGACCCTGACTCTGTAGCCAAGGGACAGATAAACTAATTAAAAAAATATTATTTCTAATTGAACACTTTATTAGCAACCCTCAAAAGAAGTTAAAGTAGTTGTTTTCACTAGTAACAAACAAATAAAAATTTTATAACTTACCAGCTTTAAATGCATAATTAGCCAGAGTTTGATAATAAATGCGATCCGGAAAATGTGTGCATATAAAAACAGAACCACCATGCAGATACTAGCTATTGCGTTTAATAGGTCAGAGGGCGTGGAATAATAAAATTATGCGCAAATGAACGTTTATTGGGAGCTAGAATTTATGGGTTGGCAACACTGTAATTTGATGTATTCCATTTAGGCGCGCGATTTTGACGTTTAGGCTATAATATAGCTTTTTGATCACGCGATTACTGTACCTAATCATATTAGCTAATAAAAATACAAGCAAATTTATCCTTTTTCCTATTAAAAAAATCTGATAATATAATACTAAAAGAGTTCTTATACATTTTTAAAATAAATATGTAAAATATCAAAAGATAAATGATATTATATACCAAGTAACCTACTATCTAAATCCTTTCAAACTTTTCCGTCATATTCATGCACATGGCTCTCTGCCGCCATATAGAGAGATAATAATATATTTAATAGACCTCCATTCCTTTAAAGTTTTATTCTCTTTTAACTGTTACAGTAGTTAAATTAAATATATCGTAAATACATTTTTGGCGTGAGTTTTTTTCTAATATGGCAACACTGGTGAATCACATTACATTGTGTTATACATACACAACATTATCAAATTCCTTATTGAGATGAGTCAGCGAGTTAATGAGCAGAAAATAAATAAATACGATATTCTTTAATTATTAGAATATATAAAATTATTATTTTTAACTTTTTTAAAGCTTTTTTGCCAAAGTTCACTCAAAACTTCCTTCGTTTTATTAAGTTACAGATTTATAAACTTTAGAACAAAAAACTCCAATGCCCAAAAAAAGTCAATTAGGCAAAAGATTAAAAAAATATATTACACAATTGATGGACGCAAATAAATTAACTAGTGAAACTAGTGTTAAGTCACATTTCGCACCTAGTTTCTCGTAAGTATTGAGCGACGGAATTTAAAAAAAGCTTTGTTATTATTCAAACAGCAAAATTAATTTCAAAAATACCAATACCCCAAATGGAGATCGCACCCACAACCATCACATTCACAGACAAACACTGTACCACCGCACTACGGTGGTGTAAAATTGTTAGCAAAAGTCAAATATTTGTGCTAGTATCCTGTAACAAGGAGAAAACAAACGGCAAATGACATTACCGTTATGGCCCTATAAATGACATCATTGCTAAAGCTAAGTCTATAATGGCTTATTCGATAAAATTAAGTAGGAATTTTGTTTTGCTAACAATGGAGAAGGAAAACAGATAATGAGTAGGAGAGTTTAATCACTTACTTGTAATATTAAAAATAATTTTATAACACATTTTAATATTTTTAAAAAATGGAATCATATCTATTTATTTATTATATGCTGTAATCTGTATTTAAGAGGGTAGGTAGAGGAAACTTAGTGTTAAGACACTTCATTCTCCACCCACCGCTTAATTCTCGAGACGGTAGGTACTAAATGCTATTTTGTCTTGTTACCAGAGCAAAGACTTGAAAAAGATTTATTCCCCTGAGTGAAAATCGAACCCAAGACACCACGCTTTCTGTCAGAAACTATCCCATTGCATCACGACGACCTCATCATCATCATATCCGAAAACAAATAAAATATTTACCTCTATTTACATTAATTAATCCAACATTTAGTAGAACAATAGCCTTAGCGGTTGCACGTGTAGCTTCAGGCATCTAGGTCACGGATAAGTACACTCTCATGGGGTGGCTTGTTAGCTTTTTAATATAAATGCACAGCGCTTTAGATAAATAAAAGCAATAATTTTCAAGTTTTTTATAAGAAAAAGTAATTTAAAATAATGAACTGAACCTTCTAAAACATGGATAGTGGAAGTAATTTTAAAATATGGATTTTTTCCAAAATTAGAAAAATTCAATATCATCTCGACATGTATTTTGCATGTTTTTTTTTAAAAAATGTTTGTATGTTTATTTAAAGATTTTAGAAATTTACATCAGAAAAACTTTTCAGAAACATAGCCTCGGTGCTGGGAAGCTTGAATAGATCTATTCAGATATTCATCCATATATTATGAAATGTGTTCAAAATTAACTAATTCTAACAATATCACACATAAAAATGCACAGCATACTTTGTTCATGACATCAGCTAAAAAGTTGTTAATATTTAAAATCGTTTAAATAATCAACTGTATAATTAGTTTTTTAATTGATATATTTGTCTCTGCATAGGAGCATAGACACAGATAATTTCGTTCTCTCTAATTTCCAAGAAAACGCGAGACAAGTCGCGTTAACTCCAAGCCACATTTGTTTACCAGAGCGAGGGAATGGCTATAATTCAAATATAATCATTCCCTCAGTGGTATCAAATCCACAAACTACGAGATTCTTCAAGCCGCCTGTCAGGCAGACTGTTCCATTACGACACGAAAGCCTGTTACTATAATATGAACATCATCTAAATAAATTTTATTCCAAATTACATTCCAAGTTACAAGTTAGTTGCGTCCAAACATAAATACATTTGCATTTATAATTTTAATAGCATAATAAAACCAGATCTTCGTCAAATCGATAACGTAGAAATAAATAATCGATTAAATATATTACTTGAACGATTATTTTTAATCGATCATTTTAAGTGATGTAACAGCACTTGACCTATTGCAATTGCTTCCTGCAGTAAAATATCGCCATATTTTAGTATATAAAGATAACTCATTTTATGTTAGTACATCACTATTAATCATGTTTTAAGACTAAGTCATAATAAATGTACCAGTATATAGTGATAAATTATATTTTAGCTTATTTTATTAACAGCTCCTGTATCCTTAGAGATATAATAAAATGTAATGGGAATTAATAAAAAAAGATTTTTCCCGCATTTCAGGGTAGTCATACTAAGCTTACACGCACTTTATACTCCGAAAATTTAGTGCGAAGCAGGAAACGGACACTGCGTATTTGAGTAGCGGAACTCAACTCCGCACTTTATCTATCAAATTGGGAAAATGTAAATAATTAAACTATACCCATTCCCTTAAATATAAACCCGCTTCATTGATAGCCAGATGCTCTCCCACTGCATCACGAAGACCTCAAATAAATTCCTTCTGCTCTTCTATAAAAAAATGCTTGTACCTAATTGTTTAATACCAACATGTGACCTAATTTGAAGGCGTGGGTTAGTTTGTCCAAAAGCAATATGATCCGAGTCAGAGCAAAGAAACCTTGAGTGGAGAGACATGACAATATTTGATTTGGGTCAGATTTGGACTAATGGTGTAGGAATATTTGATAGCTTTGTGGTAAAAGTGTTTATTGGAGCTTGTATATCAGGATAGCTATCCTAGTAGCGCAGTGGAATGTTTTCATATAGCTGTAAATACGATAGTTGTGGGTTCAATATCGATTTGGGAAAATGGTTTAATTAAAATTATTACTAGCGATCGAAACGTAGCTTCGCCCGCTTATACGTATTGTTATATTATCGTCAAATTATACAAAATATATACATAAATAGTAGCTTACGTATTTTTCTGATGTATACGCTGTAAAGTTTCATCTAAATCCGTTTAGTCGTTTTTGCGCGAAAGCAGAACAAATATCGGTTCATGCAAATTTTTGCATTTATAATATCAATAGATTATTTCCTCGGTCTGTTGAGCTGATATGTGACACTTGAATTTGAGCACAAAATGCAGGAGTGTTTATACTCTATACAGACAAGAAAAGTAAATTCTAGTATTTATAATAAATAGTATATAAGTACTAGAATTTAAGTTCGTTAGGCAAGGGCGGGGAAATACGCATTGTAAATGATAGTTTAATTGTCTACTGTCCACGCCGTCAATTTTCATTTTGTGATATGAATTTGATTGATATTAATTTTCTTAATATACACTTTTCTATTGTGTAATATTATCCCCCAAATGGGAATATCAATCCCATTTGATAAGACGCAATAGATGCGTTGTTAGGTTACGCTATATAAAACTTCGTGTACAACACTTGTCTCAAAAAGGAACGTAGTGTCTTAACATTACATTTCCTCTGCCTACCCTGCTATTTAAGGGCTACCGTGTGAAATTAAAAAATAATAATAATAGGAAAATTTGCCAAACCCAACGAGAAAAGGAACTCACTACCTATTCAATACATTAATAAATAAGACATTCCTACAATTCTATAGATACTTGTAAAAATTTACATTCTATAGGCATTTCGTTAAATTCTCGAGAAATACATCTTAGATAGGACTTAGTCACGCACGCATGACCTAGACTGTATGTGAAGGGAATACCAACATAGGTTCGTGTATTTTATTTGTTCAACATTTTATTATAGGCCGACGAGGCGTAGGTGTACGGGCGTGCGGCTGTAAATGCGGCGGTTGTGGATTCGATTCCCACTTGGGGGAAGATTTAATATTTTCATTTCTTCGCTATGGTAATAATGCAAAGTGTGGCGTTGAGTTACGCTACTAAGCTTTACGCTGTATGCTGGACATAGCAGGGAAGATAGTGTTAAGACACTCCGTTCCTCATTAAGACACTTCCGTCGCTACTTTCGAAACACACGGCGAAACTCAACGCCGTTGCTAGAACGAATAAATTAAAATATTATTGTAAATACTTTATTACTTTAAGCTAGAATCAAATCGACAACCGTCGCGTTTACTGTCGTTTACCTCTGCGCCGCGACCGCCCGACGAGAAACTACTTTAGAAATTACTATTATATATCTACCTATCTGTCAAACATCTTGTAAACCTTTCCAAAATTGGCCTCGTCGAGTCTTAATTCTTGTACCGGCTTACCTGTAACCAAAAGAAGAAAACATTAATATCGTATAAATACAAAATTATAAATTAAATTTTTAATATTAAATTATAAATACAAAAATATAATAATAGTTGACGAGAGTCTGTAAGATTTTATGAAATTTATATGAAGTTTCTCATTTGGTATGTCATTTTATTATATTTGAATAGCATATAGAATATTATTTAAAAATATTTTTTTAGTCAATTAAGTAAGCATATAATTACGTCACTAGATAAACTAAATAAAGAATCGAACCCCCGACCACCGTATACTAGTACAGTACAAGCACAGAACAAAACTAATTAAAATGTACACACTGTTAGAATCAAGAATACCAAATTACAACTTTACAATTATGATTGACGTACTTCCGTTACGCATTGTAAACGTGATGGAAACTGGAGGCCTTGTGAGTTTCCTTAGAAGTTAGAACTGTTACTATAATATAGATGTATTTATATATCTTTTATGATGAATATAGGCTCAGTGGTTCAGCGTATCAGTATGCGATGGTTGTGGGTTCAGCTTCACACAGGTGTATGAATTATTACAATTTCTCCTTCTAGCAAGTCGAATATTGAATTGAGTTCACGCGGAAAGTATAACTGAGTCTCTAGGACAGAAAATTTGCATGATATTAGGTAAAACTGGATTAGCTTTATCCAAGATTGTATTTGGTCTTGTACTTATAACTTAATTTTATTTATTTAAATAGTTGACTAATACAGAGATTATAAATGCAAGGCAATCATAAACACAATTAAAGTTTTACCGTTCAATCAAACATTTATACGAGTAAAATCTTTCTTGATATAGTATATAATTTTTATAATTAACTTTTTCTCTGTAGAGTTATGTAAGGAATTCAAAGTCAAAGTTCACGATATAAAAAAAATATAACATTTAATTACATGTCATTATTATACATGTTTAAATTAAAATATAATTTATAGTAAGAATTCTATTATTAAGGCTAAAAGGTCCTTAAGGTAACCAAACAACACACGACTAAACAATCACTATATCTCCTAAACCTCAACTACAAGACTTCCAAACCCTAAATCTAAATTAAAAGAGTGCCACTTCTTTAACAAAGAAAAACAAAAGCAGGATTAAAAATAATCAGTTGATTTATATCGACGGTTACATTAATATCTGAGATGTCGCTGCGCTTCGTATCTGATGCACTTTATTCAAACAATTTAACTTTAATATTGACGCGTGACTCCGTGAAGTGAATTTTGTAGGGTACAAGTGACGAGCTGGTCGATTTAATATTATACGTTTACTACAGTTCTACAGTATATAAACCTGTAAAGGTGAAGATTGTGCGTTCGATTCCCAGTCAGGGAAATGATTTCATTATCAAAGGTTCTCTCTGGTAACAAAATACTTATTGACATTTTCTTGCGAAACTCAACGCGTAATGTCTTTAAAACCGGGCGGTGTAATAAGAGTGTCTTAACACTAGGTTCCCTCTGTCTCCACTAATTATGTGAGGTAGAGCGTGAAAACAAAAAGTTTTAGGGGAAAGAACTAAAAAATAAATTTAACAAAAATAATTTCAATCATTTTCAATCATACATACGAGTATATTGCAATTTGAAATCAGAGATTAATACATTTATAGTCTGGAAATCGTATTAAATAATAATTTTATTTAATCCAAAAAAAAAACGTAGAACTGTTCCAACTTGCACCAAATCAAATTCAAACGCCGACTCATGCAGTAACGCATTCAATTGCCTCTCATCATGTTGCATGGCTGAATCATTGACGAGGTATCCACTTGCTGTCATAGAGCCTTTGCTTGTACCGTGGATTACTAAAAGCTCTTTTTATATTAGTTCAGGTTTCTTTAATACTTTCCTTATCTTATTTCTTACCTAATCTGGACTAGTTAGTTCGAAAATACCTCAAAATTTTCTTAAATTTTCCTTGCATTTAAAATATTTCTCTTTCAAATATTATAAAATGTTTCAGTGGGTACTAGTAGCTCTTGAAAAGATTAATATTTATTACTTAATTACCTTTTTTTAGCTTCACGCTGTATCCTGCACATAGCAGGGTAAGTCGCAAGGAACCTGGGGACCTAGTGTTAAGGTTCCGTTCCCATTAAAATGTTTTTGTTATGCTTTGTGTTAAATTACGTATGTATTTGCACTTGTTTACTTTTTTGTAATACGACTTAACTGTCTTATATATATGCAAATTATAAAAAAAAATATACATGGAATCGAATAATGTAATAGTAATAGTGTTTTGACACTAGGTTCCCTCTGCCTACCCTGTCATATTATTGCATACTTATACATTAAGAATAATTTTATTTATATTAATTTCAAGACATACACAATTTCGCAAGACAGTCTAAAATTAATTAGCCTCGCTCTCTGTAACCAGAGATCTTGACATGAGTGATTTTTATAATTCGTTGAAATACGATATTTTGTTCGGAATGTTCATTTGATATGTCATTTTTATATTTCAGAAAGATTGAACGTCAAGTTTAATTTGCTAAAAGATTAATTGCATCGTTATTAATATGTATTTGTTTATTCGGATTACCTTTTAAATACTTCTTTGTATGGCGGAAGTGAACGCCGTAATTGTTTATAGTTACGACATGGTACTTAAAATGTATTAAATAAAAAAAAAAAATTTAAGTGATAATCGGTATGTTTATTTTTTCATAATTAGAACTAAAAAAATACATTTTTATAGATTTTGCTTTGCTTGTTTTTTATACTAATAATGTAACGAGATTCAATGAAAATATTGGGGCCTGGTTAACAAGTAAATAAATATTTAAAGCATAGGTATGAAACATGCTCATGTGGGATTCCAACCCACAACTATCAAATTTTGTAGGTAGTATCATTTCGAAATATTTCATACTAAGAAGGTGTAAATTGTGAAATATTTTTTTACCTAGTACCTAGTGAGATTTCACTTTGCTTTGTAAATAAGCACATTTTAAAAATATTGCTCAGAGAATTCGGCGGAAAATGGGAATAGTAGAATCGTAATAAAAATCTTAATAGGAATGGAGTGTCATAACACTATGTACTCTTAAAAAACTCTGTGCCTTGATGGCGATTATGAAATATCTAAAGAATTTTCCATATAAAAGCTTACGTCAGATAGTTTTTTGTATGTAAACACCATAAGTAGTCATCTATCGTCATTGTTATAACAAAGTCTCCAAATATTGGGTGCGGCTTTAAACTGAGGTCATGAACATCATTAGGGAGGCCGTGACATGAATCTCAGATATTAGGAAAAAGGGTTATTATAATTATAATATTTTTTTATCACGCTATATCCCGCATTTAGCAGGATAGGCAGAGCGAATTTTTGAATTCATTCCTTTCTCAAATGATAATATTTTTTTGTTCATTTATTTAGTCTAGTTACTTAGAAGTGTTTATTAAAGCCATTTATTTTATTAAAGCTCATCTTTACATTTATTAAATTTTCCAACTTAAAATTACCAATAATTTATTTAAAAAACAGAAGCTAAGGTCTACAGGATGCGAGAAACATACTTTTTTAATACATATTATACGTGAAATAATTTACAATTCAATAAAGTATTTTGCTACTTTTTATCGATCTTCAGTGAATGGGACATTCAAGGATTTCAAGATGTCAATGACAAGTGTTTTTTGTGAATATAATTTTTGGCTGAACTAACAGAATAATGTCGATTGGCACGAGCCTGATCAAATGCGATGACAGGCGGTTTGAAAAAATAAATTATGTGAATAGGTGGCGCTCTCTATGGTTTCACGCTATATCCCGCACATAGCACGGTAGACAATTATGCGTGCGAATGTAAACTCGAAAGGTTGTGGGTTCGATTTCCACTCGAAGAAAATGCAATAAATATTTCATATTTTAATTTCCCCCCTCTAAGAGGAAATGGAAGTAAGATAATGCAAGTTATCTTCGCGAATTCTATGACGGCAGGATGGATCATCATCATTTTCATGAACTGTTCTACAATTTAGTTAGACAAAGGGCTAAGGGCCTAAGCTAAGGGATATGTATCTTATCACTAGGTTGCCTTTTGCTGCCTTTGTCTACCCTGCTATGTGCAGGATACAGCGTGAAACTAAAAAAAGTGTTTAAACACTTATATTATTACAATCACATAAAATTTACAATAACACAAAGACCTATTAAACGATTGACCTCATTACAAGGTTATATTTTTTCTTGGCCACTGAGAGGACGTTCCGACGTGGGAAAGTTTTCTGAGAAGCTCTTTACAAAAAGCTGTAAGTATTTAGGATGCATTTAATATACAACTTTCGCCATTACTGACATTACTGACATACTCGTAAAACTACGGTCAAGTCGATTTTATTAGGGTTTTGTAGTTTGTATGGCCATCTGGATATTATAAAGTATAGTTATATATAAATAATATAAGTAGCGCCTAACGCTACTTATCGTTGCGTTACAGTTTTTCTGGGTTCGATTTTTAACCTAAGCAATTAATTTTTAATTCTTCGTTCTAACAAGATAAAATGGTGTTCAGCTTCGCTACTTATTTATTTCTTGGTAAATTTCAGATTTTCCTAAAAAAGAATCTTTTTTAGTTAAAGGTAATTTTTATGTTCTACCAAACCACATATGATTAGAACTATATATATATATATATATATATATATTGTATGGGTATATCTGATGAATAAGGAATGAGAGAAATAAGAAGAACAAGAAGAATGTCATAATTATGATTCTTTCTGGATATTTAAGTAATTATCAAAATTTAAAAAGAAATATATTGTACGGAATCCTTTACATTGCAATGCTACTCGGAATTGACCGAACTTTTATTGTAATGTTAATTGTTGTATAATTACTTAACAACTTACATTCTTACAAGTAAAAATAAAAGGTTTAAAGGTTATATTATTGCGATATACTTTTTATGTTTATTCGCTTTTTGGAGTACCTAGTAAACAGCTTTAAGTAGTGTTAAGACACTCGATTCCAAACTCTACATCCAATTCTCCAATTATTGTGTGTCAATTGGCGGAAATCAACACCGCACTATCTTTATTTTCCCTTGCTCTACCGCTAAATCTTAAGCATCTATGAAAAAGAATTCATATAAATCATAATAAATAACAAATTACGTTATATTTATAAAAAAAATATCTAAATAATTTCAAAAGTACCATAAAAATTTGTTGATATAAGTACTTTATATATACATAAAATAAAAAAATAACATCTCGTATGTTTGTAGAGCTTTCACGCTATGGAAGTTTTATGGGAAGTTTATCAAGATAAGCTTCGATATAACACTGACTCTGATATCACGGAATGCATCTTGAGAAGCGTTTTGTAGAAATATTGTTAAGTAATGCTATAAAAATATGGATTTTTATCCTTTAAATTGGATAAATAAATTGGTTGGATTTTATTGGTTAGTGGCTTTAAAATTTTATCT
Source organism: Heliconius numata (assembly GCA_016802625.1). Lineage (NCBI taxonomy): Eukaryota > Metazoa > Arthropoda > Insecta > Lepidoptera > Nymphalidae > Heliconius > Heliconius numata. The sequence continues at coordinate 183,692 of JAEBDU010013507.1, read as the reverse complement.
TTAAAAATCTTATGAGAACTCAATTCGTGAGGGACTAAAGTCGTTGCCTGTTATATGGTGATATTTAGTATCATGTTTTAATATTAAATAGGTATTGTTTATATTTAATAAAAAAATATATTAAAGTTAATTTGAACCAGACATTCCGTCCCCCATGTACCACCAGATTTTCGAGACTATGTAAATTGAGTGGCGGCGGCTATAACATCACTATTCTATCTTTTTTACTAGAACAACAAAATTAAGATAATTCGATTGGGAATCGCATCCACTATCATCACGCTTACAATCACAGCCTATGCCGCTGTACGCACGACGACCTCAAGAATAAAATAATTAAAAATAATTTAAATATTCACGCTGTATCCCGCACATAGCTAAAGTGGCTATCCAATATTAAGATGCTTCCGTTCCCCTCTTTCAGCCGAATTCTGTATATCTGTACTATACTATACATGCTATAGTTATACTTTATTTACATAAACAACTATCAAATATTAGTTTTAGATCTCTAAAATATCAATTTGCAATAAGAATTTTCATTATTATTTTATTAAAAGCTTTTATTTAATCATTTTGTTCTAGTTGTTATCAATTATATTAGACAAGTCTATAATGATAAGCACGTGTCCCTTAGGCCTTATAAGGTGATACTTATAAAGCTTTAACAATGAATGAAAGCTCCATACATAGAAAATTACACAAACTGAACATCCGGGGAAAAAGCTGTGCCAATCTGTTAACCGGTCTGGATCGGTTACAGTGATGTTGATAGTTGGCTATTGATAAAATCGATAAAAATATTACGATATTTTAATTGATATTAAATTGTATTTTTTTTTTATTTATTCAATACAAGTGGTTTGACTCTTTAAATGAAAGCTGTAGTTGTGGATTTAAATCTACAAGAGAATCTTTTTTTTAAATAGACACTGAACACGTGAATACTTTTGAATGAGTGTGTCTTTATCTTCTTAAAATCTAGTGAAACTGCGATATACGAAAGTTTACTAATGCTAGGTTTTCGTTGGTTTTTAAAATAATTTTCATATTTGCTTTGTCTCTGTATTTTATTATTTGACGTTGTCGCCGTATAAAAATATAATTATTATTTAAAAATTACAAGGAAATTAATATTTACCAAAATATGCAATGTGAAATTTTTAATAAAATATACGACTTTAAATCAATTCTCGTTAAAAATACAATAAATAATACATCGACGTTAAAAAATATGATTTTGAAATCTATACAACACTACTCCAGAATGCAGCCCAGTAACTCTGTATGTGAATGAACACTATAGTCTGTCTTACGAATCTTCTATCTTCTTCACTCTCATACAAAATACGAACGAGTGAAACGACACGAGGTCAAGTAGAGCTTAGTATAAAGGACGAGTTTCAAGATTCAAACCTCTTTTATCCTTTTTTGGTTTATTTTTGTTTTTTTTTTATTATTTTCGGTATCAAAGGACTGGATTGTCCTTATTAATTGTTTCGGAACCCTTTGATGGGTATAAACAGTTGTTTGATAAGGCTGTAACAAGTTCATCCAGTGTCATAAAGATAGGTGGATTTTTTTTTATTTTCTCTAGAAGAGAAGATTAGTTTAACGTTTTAGATTAAACTATAAAATATATTAATATTGCTTTTGACAATATTATTTTTTGTAAAAAAAAATCTAAATGTGTAATTTGGGCACACATTTACTAGGCGAAGATAACTAATTGAAGGTTCTCTCAACTCGCAATTTCTTAAAAAAAAAATGAGCGGAAAGTGAGGAGCAGTGTCATGACACTACGTTGACTCTAAATATTATGCTTTTTCGAGATTACACCGTAAGCCTAAAAAAGTATTTTTTAAAAATATCAAAACTTAAAGTTTAAATAACGCTATCATAGTCTGTGCCCGTGTGCCAGTAACAGACACGATTCTACAAAGTTAATTTATATTAATTAGTTTGTTGATGCTAACAAAAATCGATTTAAGTGTGATCTTTCTATCTAATCGATTAAAATATTGATTAGAAGATAATTAAGATTCATTCTCAACAATTAATGTGATATAAAATTTAGGTCTTATATCTTAAGATTAGTTTTAATGAATGCTGAAGATTAATTATGAACTGTTGTTTTCTTTTTGTTTGAACGTTCTTAAAATGTATACTTTTTTACAGCTTTTAATTAGCAAGACATTTCTTTCACCACGCGCCGCCAATTTTCAAGACATTGTGTGTTGAGTGGCTTTTATCAGAGTGGAGAAATAGAAAACAACTTAAGCATTCATTATATCATTACTCACATACACACCATTGAAATGTAAATTATAATATTAAACCTTCTTATAAACTAAAGTAGAAATTAAGCTTTAATTAACGCGTATTTCAGTCATGTCTCTACTGACAGTTAGGAAATACAACTAGGTTTTTAACTAATAAACTAGGCTTTTGTCTAGACGATGATATCATATTATGATGTATTTAGTACTTAATTAAATGTCTAACCTTCATAGTTTATGTATATTATTATTCATACGGGAGGCTCTATATTATTATTATGAAAGCTTTATAACTTGACCTGTTTTCAGGATTAAGCAGTCCAAAAGCAAAGTGCTATAACTAAAATTAATAAAATATATTAAATTAATATTATGCTAGTAATATTATGAATGTAAAATATGTGAGGAGGGACGTTTGTACGACGTTTGTTTTTTCGTTCAGTCTGTATCCTCACTTAGCAGAATAGACAGAGGATAATTTACAATCAATTCTGTATTTTTTTGTAACAAGGAAATTAAAAGATTTCCTTTTCCTCATTAGACGCGGCGTTGAGTTCCGCCACTCAACACGTATTGCGGCGGAAAGTAAGGAACGGAGTGTCTTAACATAAGGTTCCCTCTGCCTACCCTGCTATGAGGGATACAGCTAAATTTAGGCACATTGTGGCAAAATTTTGCACAGTGCGGCAAAATTTAGGCACATTGTGGCAGGGTCTAATTTCGCACAATATATGAAATTAGAGTTAGGTCCCTTTTGTAAGCAAGTAGTATACTTAGTGCTTATGTCACAGACCTAGGTCAGACAGGTCTCTTAGGAAATTATGTTCATAATACACCATTAAATATAGTTTATTATAATTTTGTCACCTATTTTGCTAGTCTCAATAGAATTTCAAAGTTTCACATTTTTCACGCAATTTTAATAAATATATATATGCCATACTTTATAAAGCATATTAATAAATATATAAATATGTTGTCGGTAGGTTAAATATTGTACATAAATTGCTAATGAATTAATATTTATCAATTAAAGAGACTTTTTTTTTGAAAAAATGCAAACAGTGCTATGGCAGTATATAAAAGGTATTTCCTAATTTTCCTGGATTAAAATACGCTAAATTCTAAGTTTGCCGTAAAGGCAAAAGAAATGTATGGATTTAATATCAATTGGATCTGAACCTACAAAAATCTATTTAAAAATTTAAATAAATATTTTTTTGAATTTGAAATTTAAATCATTGCATTACATCGAATATATAACAAGAGAACCACGAAAGTGTTAATCTCTACATTATGATTAATAACAGAAAAAATACAACAACTTTTAATTGCTATTTGGCAAAAAAAAAGTTAAGAATAACAAAAAACAGAATTCCATAAGAACACGTGTCTTTCTTATTATTTTATTACATTTGAAACTAGCCTTGAAATTATAAACATATGAACAACAGATATTCCATATATTTCAGCACACATGCGTAACAATAATTGAAGCACATGGTTTTAAAAAGCTTTTAAAGTTTCATTATAAAGATTTCAAGGGCGATATTAAATATAAAATTGCTTGTTGAAATTTAGATTTTAGTCTTCTGATTATAGACTCTGGTTAAAGTGAAGATCGTGGGTTTGATTTCCTTTCAGGCTAAAAAAATACACGCGTCGATTTAAAAACGTGAAATTATGATAGAAGCGAATAATGTGAACAACTGAATATTGACTATATATTTTTTGTTTTAATTTTATCAGAGAAATAATGTAATAATTACAGATTTATTAAAAACATAAAAGGATTTAGAGCGAATTAACCAGTTATTGATATTGACATTTCTTTAATATTTTTGTTTTTGTTAAATGTAAGAAACAAATAGGTATTTAACAAAAAAAATAACCATAATTCACATTATCATAGTAATAATAAACCACTTTTTAACAGAAAATTTACAATTTATAGCACGTTTAAAGTGTTAACTTCGAGAAACAATCTCATGTTAAATGAAATGGCGGGAATTTCTTTCGGTCTATTTTAGCGCCATATTGGGAGCGTTGAACTCGCGCTGCGCACGTTTCGCCACAGATAATAATAAAATTTATTATTTATTTAGACTATGAAAGAGATATTA